>VZZY01025891.1:3416-13865 GCA_013400335.1 Eurystomus gularis | reverse complement strand
TTGAATTTAGGATGAATTACTGTTCTTATTTACCTGGCTTTTATTCCAAGTTTGTGGTTATCACAAAATGTTAAAATACCCGTTGACTTCCAAAACAGCAAAGCTGTCTAGTTTGTGTCTGTTTTATAAGCTGTAAAACAAGACCACAGAAATCTATCAGAATTTGACTGTGTAAAGCATTATTTATAATGTGTTTAAAACAATCTACGGGTATTGGATCCAATCTGTACCCATTTATTTTGGTGGCAAAACTTACATTTATTCAGATAAGAACAGGAGTATGTTTTGTCCTTGGATATATAACATCTGATCTATTTGTGTTTAAACTGTTATACTCCTTCAAGATTGACTGGTTTTAGACAAATTACTATTTCCAACATTTTTTTAAGTTCTTGCATAGAAATCATTAAAGCAGTGAAGCTAAGCTAAGTACTTGGTGTTGCATCATCTCTTACTGGTGTTGCTACTCATGATTAAATACTTCTGAGTATTTTAAGTCCCTTACGCAAAAAAATGTGGTGTTGATTTACCCTGATCATTTTTCTTACTGCTAATTACATGAGCATTATTACAGTACTATCATAGCAATATTCTTTTAAAACAATCCTTTTTTGTGTGGTTTTTTGGTCATCTTTTATTGCAAATTAGAATGTAATAATTAAAACATTTATTAATGGTTGTTTATACCTCAGTCTCAGTTGATGGTTAGCTACTAGAACTTTACTGTTAGAACATGTTTATGGTGTGCTGAAAGTATGTGCTAAAATTCTTTAAAAGATCTGGTTATAGCTGTGCTTTCTTGGATTAAATTAGGAAATTACAAGTGGTGGATATCAATCTAATAACATTTTTCATAAAATTTAAGTTGGGAAAGCTGTTTCTTCTGTCAAGTATTTTGTACCTTGTAGAAAACCATTAAGACTCGCTGAGGTCATGAATCATGTAATTCATGATTAATAACATTAACTGTAACAGAGGCAGCACCATACTTCAGCAGATTAAGCTTGCCTTTAATGCAGCATCAACAAAGAAGATACAGGCGTAAGCAATTTTGAGGGTTTTGTTTAGTTTTCCTTTTTTTTTTTTATAGGAAACACTTGAAAAGTTAGATTTTTATGTTAGAAATGATGACTTAAGGTTTTGTAGGAGACATACTTCTTGCTATCTCTGCGATAGCATTTTCTTATATAAGCACAGAAAATCAATTTTAGTGATGTTGTGATAAGTTGTTTAATTAATGTGGTTTTAAAAGTCAATAAATTTAAATAATTTATAGATCATGTAATGTATGGACTGTGCCCGTGAAGGTATTTTGAGGGAAGTATCTCCTCCAAATACTAGTTGGAGGTCAGCTGTAATGTTTTACAGTTGTCCTGAAGTAAACTATGCTGTGTTCTCTGTATTTAGGTTATGGTAGACAATTAAAAGAAAACTGAGCTTGTTTTACAGAATGTTTTTGTTGGGTCATAATGTAGCTTTATGCATTTAATTTAGCATTTCAGATCTGAAATACTTCACTCATGGTTTAAAAGGCTTTTGTGGTGAGGAGATTACTCCGCGTGTAGAATGGCAGTAAGCACTAGAATAAAAGTATCATTAGCCATCTTAAATCTGTTGCTTCCTGGTTTTCATAAGGTGAGATAACTGGAACAGGTTACATTGAAACAAATTTATCTTATAATTTCTGTATACCAAATTAAACAATTTAAAATTTATGAAATGCTCTTCTGGGACTCTTAAAGTACTCAAAATAAGTGTCAACTTTAAAAATAAATTTCAGATAACCAAGTTGCTTTCTTACTGTAAATATCTTCATCCTTAATCTCTATTTTAACCATACAGGATTTTAAAACATTGAATCTTAATTCATTATCCACTAGGTTAAAGACCGAAATCTCCATTAGAGAGAGAGAAGCTAAGTTGGAGGTAATGTCTTTTCTTTTCTCCACACAGTCTAACAGTATCTCTGAACTTCATAACTAGTTTGAAGATACAAACCAGTTCTTTTTTAACTATACAGATACTACTGGGTCATGGTGTTCTGAAGATATGCATAGTGCAAAAATCTGACTTTCTGTGTTTTACTACAGAAGGATATGTCAGTGTTGGAGGGACACCTTTAGTATGTCTGCTACACCCAAAGATTTCCAGTGTGCGGTCAGCCCATTCTGGTTGATTTTTTTTGTGCCAGGCTTCAATGAAGGAATGGTTTAGTTGCTTTAAGTATCTTCATCTTCAGGGAACCTTGAAATTGACCTGAAATATAACCTGAGATCTGAGTAAATATTTACTCTGAACTGTAACTTTTTGAGGGATTTTTTCATTTGTACTTCTTTAAGGAGGAAAATCTTCAGAAGTGCCTCTTGTAGGCTGAATTGCTTTTTTCCAGGTATGTGTACAAACTTTCCCCAGCTTTCTGCCTATCAGGAAGCTAAATGATCTCACAGTACATCTTACTTTTTTGCAAAAATATATTTGAATTCTGATTTTACAGAATTTTTTTTTCCTGTAAGTTTTCTCTCTGTTGTCCTTCAAAAAGGGCAATCTGTTACAGAAATCCCAGCCACTAAAAGAGCGGGAAAAGTACTCAGACCTAGTAAGGATTTTTCTTGTAACACTGATTGCTCACTTTCCAAAATGAAGAGGGGTTGGTGAGGATTTTTAACAGAAGCATTGATATTGTAGAAATGTGAGAAGACTGTTCATCTTCGTTCAGCAGTGTTAGGCAAGATTCTTAAACATACAGTAGCACCTTTTCTTTCCATAGGCATCTTTACCACTTCAGGTGTTTTCTCTTTAGTTCTTAGGGGTTTTTTTTTTTCATCCCATATTGTGTTTCAGCGTTATAGAAGATGTCAAATTTGCATTTTTGGCTCCACAAAATTGTGCTTCATAATACTTGCTTTCATTTAAAAATAAAACAAAAAATGCAACATTCCCCTCACAAACCCAAACAAACAAAGCAAAAAAGACCAACCACCTAGCCCTTACAGTTGGAAAAGATGGAGAATATGGACAGAATAGGCTACTTTGGTTTTAACTGTCTCAGTTTACAGAACATCTGAACCAAACCTTTTGGAACAGTGAGCTGCCATTCATTGTGGCTTGGGCCGTGTGGAACCTCTGGGGTTTTTTCCAAGGTGTTCTGGAATGCCTGTTATTTTGCTGCAGCCAGATGCTTGACATTTTGGCCATTGGTTGAAATACATAGCAGGAGGTCAGAGGACAGACCCTTAGGATGCTGAAGAACCAAAAAATAAATTGATGAATCAGGTTGTTTAAAAACACAATATTTAAAATTCAGAGAGGTGAGTCAAGAAATCTTTCTTTCCTGGCAGTTCCTCGGGGGAATGTGGTCAGCCAGGACAGAGGAGGACAGGGATAGGGAAGGACTTTACTGTAGAGGAAGTAGAGTGCAGTAATTTTAAGTTGGAAAGTGTTTCTTAGCATGTGTCATATGTGTATGGGTTTTGTATGACAGAAATATAACACAGGATGATAGAAGTATAGCAAAGAGTGTTGTAGAAGATAGAATAAGCTTAACATCACTTTGGCCTCATTGAAACAAAATACACCACCTCTGTGGGGGAAAAAAAAAATTACTATGCTAAAAGTATGTAACATTATTTAGACAGTCTGAAATATTTAAGAGGTTGTGATAAAATAATTAAAATGTCCATCTTTCAGTGACATTAGCATTAGAGTGATCTTTCACATTTTAAAATCAACATTAATTTACACTTGTATTCAGACAAAAAGAATGTTTAATGTTTTAGTTTTGTCACTTAGGCAATTAAAAGTTCCTAAATTAGAGAAGATTATACGGGCAAGATGCCCTGTGGTGTAGGAGATGCTTTTAGAAGACTGGTGTGACTTATTCCAAATGGCAGCTTTCAGTCACTTGCTTTTCTGCTGTTTTAAAAGTGATGGGGAAAATTGTTTTTGTTTATGTTGTTTAGAGTTAGTAAGTGATTGCTTTGGTAAGTTTTAATAGAGACTCAGAAGTTTCTTCAGTGACAACCATTTTGTTAAGTCTTCCTTGTACTTACACTTAATTTAATAGCATGTGTGGCTAAAACACTCTGTAATGCTTAAATAATAAAACACTTTGTAATGCTTAAAAAATATACTAACCTCAATTTGGTTTGTCTTGCTTTTAGTTTGCGTTTTTTTTTGCTTGTTTTTTTGCTAGCAAAACACAAATTTAGTTCCCTCCAAATAAAAACCTGTCCAGACATAGTTTGCATTCCTTTCAATAAGGCACAATTGAAATTATGTATATGAAAAAGGCTACAAGAGTTGCTTTAAAGCACTGCTTTGTTTCTGTTTTTTCAGTGTTGGGTTTTTTTCAACTTGGAAAACTATTTGCAAACATTTGTACTAAGATCCATGCTTAGTCTCTGCTACATATCAGATTTATGGGAGTGTCAGTATGAAATTATTTCTACAACTTTATATTTTAATTCGTTGCTAATGACTGTAAAATAAAAGAAATATCATTAATTATTACAGAAAATTTCAGGACCTAGTTTATCTGAAGGAAAAACAGAAACACCAGCTTTTGAAAGGTAAATACAATGATCGGCTGCACCTTGAAATCAGGTACATAAAATCACACATGATGTGTTATTTCTCAGGTAATTGGGCAAAAGTAATTAGTATTTTCATAACGTGTTTTCTGTGATAGAAAATTCTGAATGGTGGTCATAATGTACTCAAAAAGACACATAGAATTTAGATTTCAAGTGCCAAAACACATTCGCAGTAATGCTCAAAGATTAATAAGACATTCAATAAATTTTACGGATTGTCTAAAGACACACCTTTTATAATACTGCATATTAACAGAATTTAACAGTATTATTTTAAAATGCAGTATAAAATGTTAATTCCTGGATGTTCATTTGGGTTTTTAAAAAACCTGTGTCATTTGTGGAAAGTGTATTCAATCAAATTCTTAGCACAGCAAATATGTGAAATTGTTGGGTAACTAACAATTATAGCTTTGCACTTAAAAAAAATATGCAAAATTGTGGACTTGTATGTCAGTCTGGGGAAGTAATTGAAATGGTATGCATTTCTTTTCGTATGTATTATGGCCAGACTTACACTTAATTTAATTAATCTAAATTATTACTCCAGATCCCACACCCTGAAATGTCTTACTCCAGTTAGTGATCTTTCACAATTGTTGGTGTAAATTTAACATTAAAAGCTTAGTCAAAACATAATTGTCATTATTTGTTACCTATGCATTTATAGTGCTTTTAATGAAAAAAAAAAGGCAAACTGCTTTCAGAATGTAACTGTAGGTTACTTCTTAGAAAAGGTTCTGCTTTATCTGTCTTTATTCTAGTCATATGCAGTGTGGGCCAAATAATTTGAAATTTTACTTTCACTGGAAATGTTTGCTTAAGAATTGAGACTAAATGGTTCAGGTATTAGAAGCTAACTGTCTTTTAGCTACGGATTAGTAAACAAACACTGGAATTCTAATGGAATATGATGTACTACTTTCTCCTATCCTTGTGTTTAAGTAGGCAACAATAATTGTAGTATATAGATGTGTTCTATGTTTTCTGTTAAAACTTTGCTTTGGGTATTGTAGCTCTAGCACCAGAGTGTCTCAGTCCTCAAACACTTTTCTCTGTTATTAAGCCAAGGTAGTTACATTGATACTAGCAAGTAATTAGTGCTGCAGGAGCAGATCAGCAGATGAAAGCAGTTGATTTCTGAGAGTCCTGCATGTAACTGCACTGTGGCCGGGAGGTGTTATTTTAGACCAGACTTGTGTTCCCTGGACAGAATGCCTGTACTGTGCACAGGTTCAGAACTGTGTGAAACGTCTGCTGTTGGTTTGGATTCTTGAGGACCCAGCTCTGTTAGGGGTTGGAGCACTTACGGATCAGAGCTTTCAGTTCATTGTCCTCAAAAGAAATCTAGTTTGCATGCCCCAGAACTGCTCTGTAAACCACACCACTATGTGAGAACAACCAAGAATGGACTTCAAAACCGTAGTGGTGTTTCACACCAAACCGTTAATGTAAATGCAGCTGTAATACAGGTTTAGTTACCTGGAAATATTTTTTTCTACAGACTGAATGTGTGCTTGCACATACTTTGCAACTACTCTGTGTGCAGATGTGTAAATGTCATTTGTTTATAGTTTTTTTCTGAATTTATATGATTTTTTTCTTGCTTGCAGTAGATGTTTTTCCTGAATTATTTCTAAAATCTTTAATATAAAATACCAAAATAAAATAATAAAATACTCTAACTGAATATACATATATAGCAAAGAGCAGCAAAAAGCTTGAGCTAGTGGGATTTTAAAACAACAAATATTCGGAGCCTAGCTTCCCTCAGCCTCACTTGGCTCTCAAATCCCACATTTTTCTATACAATAAGAAAGAGAGGGGGAAAAAAGTCCCTTTTAATTTCTAGGCTTTTGTATCTTGGAGTGGGTGTATGTTTGCACCTGATAGGCTCTGCTTTTGGGTTCAAAATTATGTATTACACTACTCCCTTGAAGGAGTCTTATTCTAAAACCTGATTTCATATAGATGCTATGGCAGCTACTTCATTAGGATACCCCATATTTGATAGTCTGGCTGTGGTTTGTATCATGCTTTAGAAAATGGGTTCATTGTTTTCATTAAACAAAAGTTGTATTTCACAGTCTTAACTGTTATTATAAAGAAAGGAGGATTTCAGTTATCATACTTGCGTTTTCCAGTCTTTTTGATGTCTGGATTTTTAGTTTTCTTATGCTGTATTGTTTGCACATAAAGTGTTAAGAGTATGTTTCACTCCTAGTATTGAATGGAAGGCTGTTCTTTTTCAGCTACTTACTAACACAATGATTTCTTGAAATCCTATATTATTTTTCTTTTTACTGTGGGATTTTAGTGTGCCACAGTTGCCAGGTTTTGCTCATACATCTGCAGTTCTCAGCAGAGAGAAATTAATTGGAGAACTATTCTGTCTAAATGAACTTATTTTTGCGCTTAGCAATCTAAAAGATCACTGTTCTTTGTGGATAATTGTTTTTGTGATGGTGATTGTTGTGCAAAAACTTACTCAATTTTATTTTTATACTGTTTTATTGGTATAAATGACTCACAGGAAGGTATGCTGATGAGAGACAGCTTTTTTCTGCATGAGAAATGAATATATAGATTTTTCTTTTCTTCCTCCCCACTTCCTCACCCTCCCTTCCTGTGTTTTGCCAAAAATGAGTGAGACTGAGAGACTGGCTTTGGATGAAGCTGGGAATTTGATTACTGGAAGGTGAGGGGGATTGTAATGGATTCCTTTTATATATTAAGGGCAGATTTGTCCTTTGAAGAATTTCTCAGTGTGAATCTTTTGTACGTACACATACATGTAATCTATCTGGGATTTTCAGTGTGGAAACACTGTGTATGCTAATGTCATCCCTTTATTTAAACTCCCTCTTTTGTTGTTGTTGTTGGCATATGTGTTCAAAGCTTCCCACATAAAGCATAACACTGTACTTGTTAATTCTGACTATACCTCACCCTCATGCTGCTTGTTGAATAGTAGTAGCTAAAGGTTGTGTATGTATAGACTGTTTCATAAAGAGTAGACTAGACTGGATTTTCATGTGAAAACAATTCTAAATATTTACTAGCATTTATATGGCTCTATATAGTTTAAGTTTCTCTGCAATAGATGAAGTAATTAGGAACAGTTAAGGCAAGACCAGTTGTGTTGGCCATAGCTGACAAGTGGTTCTGAGTGTTGGCTTTTGTGCTGGAACTTAGTCTTGAGCTTTCCCTCAAATATTACCCTTTTCCACTTTTTTCTATAAGTTTGAGAGAGGAGAAGAACTTCGGTTAGAAAACTTGTTTGTATATTTGAGAATGTAATTTACTGGTTCAGATAGTCCAGTAAATGGAAAACAAACCTTTCTGTTTGACATAAGTAGAAAATACAGGTTGTAATTGGTAAAGAGACTTTCCTGTCTCTTGAGTTAGTTCCTTATGTATGAAAAATCAGTGTTACAGGGTGAAAAGATTATTATGACTACCTCAGTGACCAGTAAGATTGCACCACTCAAGGATATCTCAGCAGTTTTTTAATCCTGCTCAAAATATTCCTATTTCAAGTGGAAAACAGAATATTCTTGCATTAGTTTAAGTGAAAGTACAACTTTAAAACAGATTACGGAATGTTTGTAGTATGTACAAGCTTTTCCAGAGTCAGCATTTTCTGTAGAACTCAGTATAACGTAGTATATAGGCAAATCACATTATTTGTTTTAAATTCCTGGATCAGGAGAACAACATGTCTAGACTTTCAGCTTGAAAATGTTATGAAAACATAGTAGCAGGAAATTTATTCCTTTTAAGAGCCCTGGAACTATCTGTTTTCTAGGTGATGTTAAAACTGGTTTTAGCCAAACATTATTTCTAACCACTTTTAAAACTATTTGAAGAAATAAAGTACAAATGCATTTTGATTAATGAGATATGTGGTGGTGATGCATCTCTTATGTTTTTTGTCTGCATGTCACTTTTCAGAGACTATTTTCAATTTAAGTGTTAAATTTTAAAAGTTAATGAGGGAGATTTTGCTCCAAGTTTCACCTCCTATATAGGAATTTATATCTGAGATCAGACTAACTGTTGTTCTTCCATCTTCCCCTCCTGCTTTCTTTTGTCTGTCACCATCATCAGTGTAGGTAATTTGAGCTACTTCTAATTCTGAAAAACTGTTAATGGGTTAGAAATTATAGTAAAGTCTTACTAATTTAACTTTGACAAAGCGAAAACGAGCTCCATTGAGAAGATGGGAGAAGCTGATGTTCCAGTAACAAATGAAGAGAAATATTAGAAATTAGGATTTTGATTGATGGAATATGAACATAAGAGCTAATTGCATATAGTAGTATGACCAGACTAATTTTTATTTTTGTGGTTACAGATGGCATTTGAAGTATACAGTTCAGTGTTTCTTTATAGCGTTCTGATTTTTTTTTTTTTCTTTCCCCTCCATGTCTTCCTGAAGCATTACATGCTTGTGGCTTTATTGAAATAATGCGAGGTTTAAATAATCAGTTTGTCTACCAAGTTAATAGACTGAGGTTTAGATTTTATTATACAGTGAGATTCTCATTTTTTACTTGCAGAATTCAGTACTGATATATATTTCCTTTTTATAAACATACAGTTTTACTCTGAAAAGTGACTGAAAATGCTACTTCACAGATTCACGTTTTCAGAGAATCCAAATTTGTAGTTGCCTAACTAAATCTTAGGTTTAAGTTAATTTGGATTTAAAAGTTTAGCTTTTTTCTTGCCCTTTTTTTTTTTTTTTTGCACATCATCAACAAAAGTTTCTAAGTAGTCGTATCTGCATCTGTGTTGAAGAGGCTGTGCAGGTGGAGGAATTTTTACATTTTATTTTGGAAAATTCCATGTCACACAAAGGGGACAACTTAACCATCCTTTCAGGAGATGAAATGCAAGAACTAAAGAGTACTAATTCACTGCTAAATGCAAAGCTGAGTTTGTTAAATAGGTAAGAAGAATGCATCTGTTAATTAAGTTCAGCCCATCTTGCTATGAAAATTTGTGAGAAATAAGAAGTAGGAAGTCTACAATACCATTTTTTGAGTGTCACTTTGCAGAGTGCAACTATGCATTACTTTATTTGTTATAAAAATAACTTGTTTTGTTTTTTTCAGCAAACAAGAGCATAACTCTTCAGATGAAACAAAAGAATCCAATAGAAATCAAACTAAAAAAGTTGCATCAGTTGAAAAGAATGAAGAAAACTCATCGTTGTCAAATACAGAAAATGTTCCTAGCTTGGAAATTCCTGACAACAGCTCAGAGAATTCTTTGCATGAGAAAGGAGCATGTCATGATTCAGATAATAACAAACAAACAGTAGATGCAAAAAAAATATGTTGTCACGATGAAAGTGAGTTGAAAACTTGCCAAAGTTCCGATAATGTTATCCTGAATGAGCAGACTAAAATACCTAGCTTGGATGAAATGACGCTTTCAGCAATGAATGCAAGGGAATTAAAACTGACATTGGGTGAAGATGTTAGTTTTGAGCAGTTCTTGAGAAAAAGAGATGAACCTGAATCCGTTAGTTCAGATATTAGTGAACAAGGCAGTATTCATCTGGAGCCTTTGACTCCATCAGAGGTACTAGAGCATGAAGCTACTGAAATTCTTCAAAAAGGTAATGTTGCACCTTCATCAAAGAAAGCTGGACAACTCTCTGAACAAACAGACGAGACTTCTAAAGAAAGCAGTCCCAACAGAATGGAAACAGCTGTAAACAAGACAGATGAAAATGAAGCAAGCTGAAATTATGTTAATTTTATTGTTTGTTATAAGCAATAGTGAGAACACCGTGGCCCATTCCTGATGAGTGTGCTCATTGATGCTAATTATTAAAAATTTTAAA
>VZZY01025876.1:0-10162 GCA_013400335.1 Eurystomus gularis | reverse complement strand
GCCCCAACAGAAGCTATACCCAAAAGGAAGCTCTTCTGACAATTCGGCTCCTGGTTAAAATAGCCCTGGCCTCACCCACCACCCCAACCATGACCACTTGGGTGAGGGTGGAACCACAGAGCCACAGGTAGGCCAGGTTCTGCCTCTGGAACATGAAGCCAGTGGGGAAACAAAACATTCTGCTAGTCTGTGACTCATCCACAGGTCAACTCCAACTTAGAGTCCACAACTTGGGCCCCAGCACTTCAGGCACCCAGCATGCAAACACTTTTTCAACCAGTTCAGTGACAATTATTTGCTGATATAAAATCACATGCTGCTGTGGGTGTAAAATTTTACTGCAATATGAGCAAAGTCAGAAAAGATCTCCCACTCCCAGGAATATATAAAATAAAAGTTATTAAAAGAATCCTAACACATGTTAGTGTGCAAAAATAAAAATAACAATAATAATAAAGAAACAGACAAGGGAAGACTCCAAGCAGGTCAGCGACAGGGGAATATGCTTTTTCATAGGGAATTTAATTAGGGAAGCCAAACTCAGCCTATGTGCTTTCGCTCACAGCACTGCAGTCGAAGAGCTCCAGCAGACACTCAAGGGCAAGTGCTGGCTGGACAGACTTATGTCAGGGTTTCCTCTGCTAAAAACCAGATCTTGTAGAACCATGAAAGGTAAAATATGTGAAAGACAATAAATGCAAGGGCTCGGTCAGCTTACATACTGCAGCTGATGTAATCTGAAGAACTGTAACACAGCCCAGTATAATGATACATTTACCTAAAAGACAAAAGTTTATACATATTATGTGCTGTACTTGCTGTAAATTTATTACTTTTTTTTACATTTGAAAATATAAATACAAGAACATTAAATAAATTTACAAGAAACAGTGCAAAGGCAATTAGCCAAACAGTTGAAGCATTCACAGAAATGCATTCCAGCTACTAGCGCTCCAGTACAGCCTTCAATTAACATGCAGTTAAAACCTTGTGGATGAACATAACAAACACTTTAAATTCTCACTTTAAAAGGATATTTAGAGTAGTCCTGGACACAGGTGACCAAAAGAACCTATGCATTGCATATAGAACCACAAGAGGGTTTCAGTACTGAAGAGGTTCCACTGTTGAACTACAACAGAGCCCCAGATTCCAGCAGGCATTTAACTGATGCTTGTTGTTGGGAAGAGAGTTTCCAGGGCTCGCTACTGAGACCTCTGGGAAAGCAAAGCCCTTGCTCTCCCCTCTATCTGCCTCAAAAAATCCCCTTCACAGGGTCTGGCACACCACAGAATGGCACCAGTTTGTTCTTGCTCTTGCTCCTGGAGCATCCAACCTTTGCCCAAGAACACAAGGAAAAAAGTAATGGCCACAGCTGCACACCCATGTGTGTAAGAGGCACAGCCAGGGCTCAGGCTAGTGTCTGTTCAGGAAGAGTCTCCTCAATTTTGCTTTCAGCTGTGGTGCATGAAGAGCCAAAATCTGCCTTTTTCAAATACCACAAAGGGAATGAAAATTTGCTTCAGGAATTTTGGAGTAAGGGCCTCAGGGCTTGGCTTGCCAGTCAAGGGCCACAGTACAAGCAGAAATACTCATCAGAATAGCTCAAGAGCTGCCCCTTAGCCACACAATTAAACATTTTCTCAGCTACTAAATAGAGCAGCTAGCATCTATTTGCTCTTTTTTTTCCTTAAAAAAAACCAAGCCATTCCTCTACTTTTCTGAGAAATGGCAGTGTTTGATCTCTGGAACCAGCACTCAAGATAAAATATTGACCCTGCTGAAATCAATGGCAAGAGCTCCCATTGACTTACTCAAGCCACCAACATAACTTGGTTGTGTTTAATAACCTACTGCTGATCACCCCCTCAGTCACGGTGCTCTGCTTTGATGACACCCCGTTCCTATCCCTCTGTGATGTACGAAGAGGTCACTAAAGATTCAAGACTGACTGTTTTTATTTACAGTTCTGTGTCTAGTTAATATATTTAAACCACTGTAAGGGATTTCACTTACTGAACAAACAAACTAACTTCTGTGTCATTCTACATTAAAGTTAATTATCTCAATTAAAGCAAAATGCAAACTTGGAATAAAAGTTAAAACACTAATTATTTTTCTATACATACAAATATTTAAATTTATATTACAAGAAATAAATATAAAAGTATCATTAAGATGCTTAAAGGCTGATATTTTTCTGCTTATGTACATCACTATCGAGTTCGCTACTACAACGTACAAAACGTTGAAGACCGGGTAGCTGTTTTTAAAGATAACACCCTTGTAACTTCCTACATTTATACAATACTACTATGCATTATATCCAGATAAACCTAGTTGTAATGAAAAAAAGTCTAAACAAAACTTTCCTTTAAATGTAAAAAACAACCTTAAAAAAACCTCTAATGAAGAATCAAAATGACAATGTGCCAGTTGTAATGTGACATCCAAGATACCTTGTCAAAACATCAGCTTCCTTTTTTTTTTTTTTTTTTAAATAATTGTCCATGTCAATCCATTGCCTGGCTGCCTTGAAGCTCCAGTACCATATGTTAAATAAAATCAGTTCTTTGTCTGCTCACATTATGTAAAACTGTTAAAGTAAATCTCTACTTCACACTGTAAAACAATGTGGTGTTTAAAAGCAAATCACATTTTCTCAATAAAAGTCAGGCTTCCCCTCCTTGAAGTCCTTCTGAGCCAGATCTGGCTTTTTTGGCTGCCTGCATCATCCTTTTCTTCAAGTGCAAGTTGTTTGCCTGGAAAGTCATGGAGACACACATCACCATTCTTCTCAGTGGAAATATGGCCTGTTGAAACAGAAAGAAGTACATCCCCTATCAGAAAGGTTCAGAATCAGATCTCCCATGCTTTTGCAGTCACTGTAGGGAGTTCATGCATGTAGGGCTTTCTCCTTACAACATTTCAAAGCACAGATTTTTCTGTACATATTCTGTAAGAGATTAGAGAGATGTTAATATATTTATGCACAGTAGGATCCCATATTTTAAGCCATGACAGTCTCAGCATGCAGACTTTGACTTGGAATAAATATCACTAGATAAGATGCAACATACTTCTTGTTCTAGTTTAACAAGTGAAGTTGAAAAGGTGTCTCGGGTTTGCAATGCATCTGGAACAAGAAAGTGTTTGAGAAAACAAGGATATTTTCTTGCTTTAAAAGGCACTCAACTTGCAGCACTTATTTCTGAAGAGCAGTCACAATATGGTGTAGGTCATATCATGATTCTGAGTCATATTTAAACAGAGAATCTAACACATTTAGGCCAATCTACAATGAACATGCATAATACCACTGCTGACTGAAGCTGTAAGTGAAGTGTTCCACGAATGCTCAGTTCACTGGATAGAATCTACTACCTCTATGCATCATGTTTAGATAATTTTGATGATAATTACAATTTTTTTCTTTAAGTATTTGTGGAAATGCTTCTGGTTGGATGTTGATTTTGTTGTTGTTGTTGCAAAGCAGTCAGGTTTAAAAAAATCTGTCAGGATCCTGATATCACATGTACCATATCAGTAGAGAGTAAATTATAAGGAACACCAGGATGGGGAAAACAAAACCAGAACGAGTATTTCTTTTGGGAGGTGATAATTTTCATAAACACTGAGAAATGAGTTCACAAACACAGAGCTGCCATTTATCATTTATACCAGACACAGTATTAATGAAAACCATACACCATCCAAGTTTTCTATTTGTGTTCATATTCACAACACTTCATACAACACCATCATGATTCAGTAGGTGTCATTAAGTCTACCAAAAAGACATAACAATGAAGGTAGAAAACTGCTTGCAACTGATGGTTTTAGGAGGAGGAAGAACACTGGTAAGAAACCCCTAGGCATTGAAAGATGACTATTATGGGGATCAAAATCTGATCCTCTCTAGTACACCTGGATTCAGTCCATCAAATACCTCAAATATCCTGGGGCAGAATTCTGCTTTGGCTCTGTCCTACCTTTTCACTGTCTCGCTACCTCAAGCTTCTGAAAAGGGACAGGGCCGCATTACAGGGTGCTTTTCAACTATTTCTTGTTGGAGCCACAAGAGGGAGAAGTATTTGGTGACATCCCCCCCAGCACTTAATCCCTCCCACAGAATGGATTCTGCTGTTTGAGTGACTGGGGTGGGCTTCCCTATTCTGCTTGGACCAGGGCCCTCAAGCACACAGGTTTAGAATTGGTCACCCAAACACTCCCCCTAGAAACTAATCCTTCACTTCAGGCACGCTGCATACCTTTCAGCAGTTATCCTACTGATTCAAGCAGATGTCAGCTCATCGGCTGCATCAAAATCTCATTGGCAAACTTCTCTTTGGAATGAGAGATGGCATTTTTTCAATAAGACATGGACACGTACCTCTAGCTGATAAAGCTTACTACCAGTTTGAAAATGTAATGCGTATAACTTAAACATCTCAGGATAGAGCTTAAGGGAGTGGACTTATGGTGGTGGCTGTCAAACACATTACAAATTCCATGCCAAACTACTTAGCTGCCACTGGACCCACAAAACGAAAGCAATGGTTCAACAGATTATGCAAAACCTCTTAAATATAAAATCTAATACTTAATTATTAGTTTAAAGGGACAGCAGCATTTAAACAGGCACAAATGTAAACAAAGTAAGATGAGCAGAAGAGCTTTGTTAATCAATTCAAATCAGGTAAAGGCTGCAAAGACAGAAAATAACCATACTTGCTGGCCCTGCAGTTGTGCATGTATAGTTGTTTAACCCCCTGCCTGACTATGACTGTTTTATTTTAGGAGTGTTCAAAATAGCCGTTCCCTAATTTCAGGGCAAAATCTGAGAAGAAAATAAGGCTAGTCTGTGAACAAATTCAGAAAGGTGTTTTCTGTTCATTAGCGAGGAAATCTGCAGGTTTGGCCATGTGATGCCTAATGGTAGTTTCTCAAACATGTAAACCCATTACAGAAAAACAGAAAGCAAGGAAATATTGGTATGCCATAAAACGAGACAGTTACACAGCCCAATAGGCAAGCAAAGCCAAACGCTGTAGAGACATTCCAATTTACCATGGCAAGTCATTCAATCCTGCATCTGGAACAGCATTTCAGTGGAAGTAAACCATTAAGTGTTTATAGCTCAGTACATTTATGACATACATCTTAATGTCTAGAGTGTTTTCTTTTTGGAGCTCACTTTTTAAAGCAGGTACAGCAAATGAGAAAGTCCTGTGCTCCTATCGAACACCAGTCAACTACCTTTTGGAGGAATTTGCCCAGCCCTTCTGAGACACAACTGCCACATGTTTGGAAGATTAAGTGTAAGGAATTGCCTCCAAGAGCTTTGCTGGGAGGACCAACTATCCAAGCGTAAGTTTAGCCTCTTCTGGTGGAATATTTAGTCAAACTATGCAGGCAAGGTATCATACAACCCTTTTGGTATAAATACAGGATGTGGTACAGGGTTCACAACACTCTAAACATACAATAAAATACAAGAGGAGATAAGGTGGGTCATCTGAGACATCTGTGTTTCTGAGTGTATGGGAACAAAGTTCTATCAAAGTTCTTTCAGCTGCTTTGTCCCAGAAGCTCTTGGCACAGGACATACAGACTCTTCCACTGGAAAGATCTAATTAGGTGAATAACCTAGGACATAACTGGAGCATGCCCCACAGAATTGGCATCGCTCAATGGTTTAGACCGTCAGTTTTGCATCTCATTCTAAAATATGACCCAAATCAACAAAAACTTGTTCCAGAAAGCCACAACAGGATCATTCACTCAGTTGCTACAACAAACAAGTTCAATAAAACATTTCTGCCATCTTCCTTCTGTTGAGAAAAGTAGCCAAAATGCTTTTGTAGCTTTGTATAATCTGATGAGATTATCTCGTTGATTATCTGCTGTCTTCTGATAATTTATGCGAGCAAACGAGGACAGCAGAGCCTCTGTGAGCATAGTCTGTAACTTCATACCAAACAGTCTAGCTGATGGCATGACTTCTTAGCATCAACTCTTGACGAACTAAGAAAAATACCTCAGGCATACAGGAATAAAGTTCTGTAAGTTTTGCTCAATTTAGGCTTTTGTACGTTACAGATTGATAAGTTATTTTTCTCTTTGAAAAACTGATTGTCTTTACTGAGAGCTCAAATCAACAGCCTGATGTTTGTCCAGCAAGACTGTGAAAAACTAGGTTATGTCCACTGAGACTACTTATGTCCTACTAACTGAAGATTAGTAAGTACACTCAGTGGAGATTCATACCTAGTTTTCTCAACAGACAAATAAGCCACATGAATTTGCAAGTGAAGTTGGAGTGCTACATACACCTGCATTTCAGCTTCTCAGGAAAAGAGCAGAGAGGGTAACAGTTCAGTACTGTGTTAGAGCAGTAAGGATAGGGAATTTTACTTCTGCAGAATGTCTCCTGCAACAAAGATACAGTTCTGTTAGGCAAAAACATCAAAAACCCCACAGGGGAAATAAAGAGCTAGAGAGAAATTCAGTTTCAACAGTTACTCTGTAAACAGTGAGCAGCCTTCTCAGCAGTGCTCTCTGTTCACTGAGGTGATGTTGTAAGTTGCAGTCTCCATTTTCTCTTACTTTTCCTCTCATAAGCAGCTTCCATGTGAGCATTCCATTAATATTCTTCCTTATATTACCTCCTACATAATTTCTTCCATACTTTCAAGCTGTATTATTATCCTATATTTCTTTCTTCAGTCACTTTTTTGTTTTAATGAGGCTTAAAATATGAACAGTTTTACAACATGCTTGAAGTTTATTGTCATAGAATACGGTGACAAGAAAAGTGGTAACAGCAGTTCCTGGTACGTAATTGCTCTAATAATCAATATTACCTATTATTTGATATATAAATCAAGAGTTTCCACTGAGTAGGAGAAACGAATATTTTAAAACTTTGTCTACAGTTCCCTAAAACAGACATGTGGTATTACTCGTGAGGATATCCTGAAAGATTCTGATCCTATACTACCAAAACTATATTTTGTCAGCACTTCACTTTCCATTAGCATGAAAAAGCACAGCACTTCTTTTTTAAGACAAGAAAAAAATAGCTTGAGAAATTTTATTTTGCATTATACATACCATTTCCATTCACATGTACTGAATAATCGTTATTCATTAGCAGTGTTGTAGAGTTAGTGGAGTTACTGTTTGATTGTAAGGAATTGGAAGAACTGGATACTCCTTGATTTACAGTCTGCTTCTTCAAACCATTAGTAGCAGTTCTACTCCAGTCTACAACAGATACATGTTACAGAAAATAGCACAACTCCTACAACCAATATATAAAAATACAGTAAATAATGCAACTGAATTAAAACAGAAACAAGGCTTTACCCACTCTCCTCACAGCATCAGAGACAGAATGATATTCTCCTAAGAATGTAATGATTCTTGTTTAAAATTATTTAAATCTAGCTCTTTTCTTGTCCATTTTTAAATACAAGCAGCCAACTGTCAGTTTTGCAACTGCAAACCAGATCACAAAAATAACTAAAGTACAGTTGATCCTCTAAGTTAAAGTGTATAAAAATTACATAGCTTTATGAGAAGTCAACTACTGAATAACAAATAACATAAAATCATTTCTATTTTTTTTAGTTTAATCTGTGCTTCACCTTGTTATTGTGGAAGTCACTGGTAAAACTACAGTTGACTCAAGCTGGAACAAATCTTACAGTTTCTAACTGGTCAAAAGTCTTCTGCAAAGACATGCTCATACTGCAGTGGAAGAGATCAACTACTGTTAACAGCTTAATGCAACAGCATGTAAGAACTGTATCAACTATCACTTTTAAAGAGTACAATTTTGGAGGTTTATTATGCCTTGGATAATAAATTAGAACTGCAACTACAGCAACATGATTTACTGAATTTTTTAAAGAAGGTATTACAAAATACTAGGAGCTTAACACTGAATGTAAGTACTCAGAAGCAGAAACAAAATAAATATTCGTATTTACCTGAATTTTCAGCCAGCCTGAATTTCCCACAACAGAGGTATCTTCTCCACTGTTTACGGACATTCTCCTTTGTTACACAATAGAAGATGAAAATGAAGAACCCTGCAAAGCAATAACATTAGAGAATGTTGCAAAATTGACTTGCTACTTCTTAATGAACAATGTTTTGGTTTTCTTTCATTTCTTTTACTTCTCTGATCAAGAGTAAATGACACCTTTCTTTGGTGAAAAAGGTTTACAGCTCTGAACACTGAAGAGTACTTTTCCCTTATATAGATGAGAGGAATCATACACACAAAAGCAAGAACCACAAATATAACCAAATTCAAAAAGTGCACAAAGTTCCCTTCTATCAAATAAGAAGGGAATCATTCTGCAGATTCTGAAGTTTACTTAATGCCTTGTCAAACAGAAACTATGATACGACACCATCAGCCTATGCAGCTCTTAGCACATGCTGTGATACTGTCCCATCTTTTATTAGCAGCTAACCTGTTACCACCAACTGTAACAGAACCAGTAACGCTATAGAATTTTGAGCATTCATACAAAGAAAAGAACTCGTATCTAAAATAATAATAAATGGTACCCCCTTTACCACAAATTCAAACCCAAGTAAGAAGAGATGGGGCTTATCCCTGTCTCTTGCCAGTGCCACGTTACAGACTCATTGTCTGCTTCTCATTCGCTTCTAATTGACACAAGGTTGGACCCAACTTTCCCCCTTTAGAGTGGCACTCGGTCTTTGCACAATTTTCCAGCTGCAATGTGTCCCTGAGAACAGATGTGTTAGGTTTACAATGAATAGAAAACATGAAGGAAAACTAAATGATCAGACCAGTGCAGATGTGCACGCAGGTTATGTTTACACTGCTTTTAAGGCCAGAAACACCGGCATAAGCTTAAAGTCAAAACAAATTAGGCATCCTTATTACTTCTAATATCAAAGAAGTGTGTTTAGCTTCACACAACAGATTACTCCAACCACAGAGAAACTAGTCTTGCATTAGTTCAACACAATCCCACACAAGACCTGGGAATATGTGGGTTCAACTCCTCAAGTTACTGAAGAGTAAGGTACTAAAAAATCAACATAGCAAATAGGGCAAGTGTATATACACTGAACTGCAATCTTCATTGCTTTAGTCTCTCTGGGAAAACATCCAGCCAGTCATCTGAAGTGCCATTCAAGCAGAAGTTTGTATCCAAATAAATAACTGTAGGCACCTACAGTACCTCCTATTTATATGAAAGCTTTTGCAGCCTCTGAAAATCTGCTTTTGGATATGTCCAGTAGTATCCTGGCCTTCGCAAACTTGCAGGCCTTCGTATCCACTTCCTATATGTTCTTAAGTACCAAAGGCCGCGCTTAAGAATTAGACCACTAAGGTTTAGCAGCACTTTGTTGAATGTCACACCTCACCCCTAAGCCTAAGGGGTAAGTGGAGAAATGATACGGTTTTCACTACAGTAATTGCATTACTATGTGAACGCTGAGTAACTGAGAATTTACAATTGATCTATTAACTAGGGAAATAGCCACTTCCAGTGGTGTCTGGCTTGCATACATTTTTAAAATAACAATATTTTTAGATATAAATATACTATACCTATAAATAGTAGCTAGCTTTCCTGTACATCACTGTAACATAACTGTAACTTAAGATTAAAGTAAAGCAGTATCATCTCTAATTCAATTAACACATTCAAGCACGTATCAAAACTACATCTTTATTGTTAAATAATAAAAAAAGCTATTTCCAAATGTTTTGTTCATTATATTGTATGCAATGGACGGTCACATGAAGGATAAACTTACCTTGAAAAGTGTTGAAAATGGTAAAGAGGTAAGTAAATACCTCATTTACGGTGAAGAAAGCAAACCCCCAAGTAATTCCCAACAAGAATGTGAGGCCGGCAACGCTCCTAAGGTCTTGAATACTGGTTTTTCTTTGAGCACCAAGTTGTTTCTTCTTTTTGATACGACAGAGCTGGATCAGCACAACAATGAACATGCTGATATTGATCAGGAATATTAGGCAAAAGTATCCCACAGCAGTAATATAGAAGACAACTCTATTTTTAATCCAGCAGCTAGAAAACAAGAACAGTCTGTCAACCATTATCAGAAACAGAAATTAAATAAAATAAACATGATAAAGGTG
>VZZY01025870.1:0-28807 GCA_013400335.1 Eurystomus gularis | reverse complement strand
TCCTTCTCCTTCTCCTTTTCCTTTCCTTTTTAACAGGTGCTTGTTTGCATCCTTCTTGACCATTGCACTACAAACCAAGCTAGTTTATCTAACCCATATTTTGGAAGTGTTGACAAAGGACTTGATGGAGCAGTCAAGCAATGTACAGCCTAAGCTCCTGCTCAGACGAACCGAATCTGTGGTAGAAAAATTGCTGACAAATTGGATGTCTGTCTGCCTTTCTGGATTTCTCCGGGTACGTGTACATCTTTTCACTGTGTAAGATACGACGAAGAATTCTTTTAACTGATTTCTTCCATTGGAATTGTTGGAGGGATCAGTTCAAAGCATTCAGTCTAACATTTAACATTAATAATGTGCGCTCTTCTAGTTTAGGTGACTTAGCTAGCTGTCATCAAGGGGATGTAGGAAAAGAGTACGTCTGTAAGCGATGATCATGCCATTTGTTTGGCTGAGATTTGGGTAATTTTTCAATTCTAGCATGTCAGACATTATTTCATCTCCGTGAGGTGTATTGTGATCATAGTAGAATACTGACACACTTGTTAAAATGCAGCTGTACTTTCCATGCAAGCTGCTGGAAAGCTACCCAGTAATGGAGATTTAAGGAATACCATCTTTTGAAAAACTAAACTTTTTTCCAAACTTTTTAACCCCCAAACAGCATTGCAGGTTTCAGGAACTAAATGACTTCAAGTGGAAACCAAATAAGCATTATTTTTCATTTTACTGTTTATTTTAGCCCACTTGATAGCACTTCATTCTTGGTTCAAGTCCTTGATTATACTTCCTGCCTCTCTTACCAGGGTGATGTTACTGCACTGTTGGTATTATTCATATCAGTCCTTGCACTAATACAGCAGCAGAATTGCTTGAGGCTCAGCACTGGTTTCCCGAAAGCCCAGGAGAAAGCCAAGGAACTGTCAGAGATCTGTTCTTGATACACCAGTCATCCTTACAGAGCTGTGCTGGTGAGATGCCTTAGCTAGGCTGCAGGAGGGGTGTCACATGGAAAGAAAGATTCATCCTTCCTTTCTCAGGTGCTTTCCTGAAGCCTGGGTATTCAGGCAGGTGAGGGAGGGCCCAGTTTCATTCCCTCTTTGGCAGATACATGAGTGTATGTCCCACGACCTTGCTCCCAAGGCTTTTTTCAGGCACTACAAGGGGAGACACTAATTCAAAAGGAAACTAGTTGTTAGCTTGTTTTCTCACAAAACTGAAAAAGGAAGAAATAGCTGAAATACGCCTGTGAACACATGCACGTCTCACCCCCCACGCGCTCTTTGGTGGAACTAGGAAGCGTCTGCCAGGTGGAGTAGGAGCAGCTTGTGTGTAGTGTGCTTGTGCACAGCAAGGGGCTGTGAGCTATCTTGGCTCACACTCCAGCTGTCCCTTGCTATTTGCATGAGACTTTCACGCTGAAATATGAAGGATGGAGGTTAAACAAATAACTAGATAAATCTGCTCAGAGGGATTTTCTTTTCTAATTGCAAGGTAACAAGTTAGTTACAAGGAAATAACTTCATTTGTTACACCTGATTTTTTTCTAGCTATTCATGCCCATTTAATGAATACAAAAGTAAACATGTTCCTTGTGTTTGTTTCATGCCCTAGGAGACAATTGGTGAACCTTTCTATTTGCTGGTGACAACCCTCAATCAGAGGATAAACAAAGGACCCGTTGACGCGATAACTTGCAAAGCCCTGTACACGCTTAATGAAGACTGGCTGCTGTGGCAAGTGTCTGAATTCAAAACAGTGGTATGTTTGCCAGTTTGTATTCCCTTCAAACACAGACAACTACAATGTTTTCTCTCTTGCTAGGAAGCTAAATTAAGGCTCTTAGACACTAAGATGATGGTTAAGTACCCAGATAATCGAATTGTTATTGCTGACGAAGTCTCAAAGCGCAGTAGAGTGTAACTAGCTGGTATTTCACCAATATACGTTTCACAAATAGTGCTCACTCCTCGATTCGCAGCATGCCTTAATTGCCAAAGGTTAGGTTTAATGAAGTCTCAGGGTATTAAAATTCCTTCTTATTTTAAAGTGTACTACAAAATATAAACATATGCTTAGAATTTAAACTAAATTACACTTTTCCAATGAATGGCAGACTAGAATGCTGAGGTTTTCTTTTTCTATTGTGTTTATTTGTGGCTAATCTTCAGGCAGTAATAATTTGCCATGGGTTTCCATGTTATTAGCTCCATATTAGCTCCACATTAGCAACGTTACAGTGTGGTGGATTTTAATTAGTTGCTTGGTTAAAAACAAGGTATCTGGGAAGCCTAGCTAGGTTTCTGAACTTCACCATAAATTTCTTGCCTTTCTCAAAGCAATTACAAAGTGCTTCCTAGTTACACCCAGAATTCTTTGAAAGCCAGAATGCCCTTGCTGATTGTCGTTCTGACACTGAGGGGAAAAGCAACAGTAAGGATTATTTTACTTTGTAGCATGTAACAATTGTGACTTTTTGAGTAGGAGGTCTGAAAAAGGTTTTCAGAATAACCAGAGCACTCTTTTTTTCCAGAATTTCTGAGTGGTTGTGAGTCTGAGAACTTAAAATCTGCATTTCCGTAGCTTCCTTGCTTCTTAACTCCTGTCATCCTGTTGGAGTTATCAGATATACTTTGGAGTATCAGAAATGCAAATGAGTAGTGGGCTTCAAAGCTTGGGAGCAGAAACTGTCAGGGCATCAACTGCTGTGGCAGGGACACTGCAAGTGCTGGTGGCTTTGGAGGAAAATTCAGTCCTTTTCAGAGACTGTATCCTGAGCCTCAGGCAGGGCTGGAGCTTCCAAGTCTACCCATCTTCCATTTTTGCAACAAGAAGCTGTATGTCCTAAGATGCCACATACTGGAGTTGACTCTATGAGCCTAGAAATTTTGACTGGTTGGCAATCTGTTTGACTTAGCTCACTGGGTCACGTAGGGAGCTCACTGAAATTACAACCTTTGTGTGAAACATTTCTGAATTACCATTTTCTGCTGAAAGCTCTTGGACTGACAAATTTATAGTCAAATCTTCTTATAGCTGTTTACAAAGCTGTTGTTGGAAGCTTCATTTGAAGGTATGGCACGCTAGGTTACCACAGCGTGCATTTGGAAAGGAAGTTTGTGAGTAAAAATGAAAGGCATAATACCGTATCTTTAGTTTCCTTGTTTGTGCTGTGCACTCTGGCATGCGTTTGGGATCCAGGGTAAGTTTAAACATACTGCTATATATAGCCCTGGGATACAAAACCCAGTAGTTATGCAGAGCAACAATTTTCAAGCAAGCCCAATATGCCTGTTACTAGTAGACTGTGCAGGAACATCTGGTCCTGTGGAATTGATTGACTTTACTTATTTATAGCACAGATTCAAACTGAGAGCACCTTGGGCGGGATAGCTGACTGAAACTGCTGAACACCACCTTATATACTTCTCCTAGTGCTACTTCTATGCGTGCAGTCACTGATAAGGTCTTGTGGGCAGCCTGCAGTGGAGAGAGGGGAAGTGGTCTGCAGGACTTGGTATCAGTGGGGAAGGCTGTCTGCGGATGGATGAGGAACTGAGAGAGCAGATAGCCTTTCTCAAATGTTGTTTGTTGCCTTTGTATTCCTGCTTTTAAATAGGAGGTAATGATACTGTTTTAGACTTAGTAAGTCAGCTTTCCCCACTAAGGTCCAGCAGTTTATTGGACTTAGTTGAGAAAGGGCTGAATGTTTGCTTTAAAGCCATCAGAAAAGGGCTGAGGATCCTTCAGTGAAATTAACAGGATGGAGCCCAAGGACTCTAGTTCTGCCTGGACAGGGAAACAATTTTGTTTGCTGTTTTGTCTAAGATTTACACTGGCAACTAAAACTATGCTGTGAAAAAGATTTAGGTGGAACAGTGAGGCTTTTTGGGCTGGGGAAACAGGCCAGCTGTGCATGTTTCCTTTTGAAGAATAGCATTTAACAGGATGCTAAAGTGGAGGGAATCAGCTTTTCTTCTCTCACTAACACCCCTTCACATGCACTGCAATGACATGCTGGACCTTTGAGCGCACAGACAGGGAACCAAGTATTTTCTCCTTTCTTTGGAAGAAAATTTCTGCCTAAGGGATTACAGGTTTGTTTTCTAAATGGAATAAATATTGAGCTGAACTTTCAAATGCATTTGCACATTTGCTCACTGCAGTTACATTCTGAGTCTTGCAGTATTTTGTTGGTATTTTATTTCACCCCCTTCCAAAGCCCCACAATAGTAGTACATTGAAACCTACCTGTCCAGAGCAAAGTATAAAAACAGCCAAAGGAGAGTGATAGAAGGATACTAAAGCACATCTGCAGACACTCAGTGTCCCTATTTTTAAGCTGTATAGGCACTTTAAGACACAGGGGTGAATCTGGTTGGGAGTTCAACTCTCAAATCAGTGGCAGTGCACAAACAAGGGTGTAGGCACTCTGCGTGTGAATCTCTCCTTTCAGGACTGGGACTTCAGTTCCAAATCAATAAAAGTGGGATACAGACAGGCTCCTAAAACTCAGGAGGAGATCCACAGGTCTTCTTCTGAACACACCACTATGCAGATAAACTCTTGTGGCAGGAGAAAGAAGCACCAGGTATAGAGAAAGAAAGAAGGATGGGAGACATTTTCTTCTCTTTTTTTCCAGTTTAAAAAAAAAAAAAGCAAAGAAACGTCTTGGTTTTGAATTGATTAGAACAGTCCCTTGGCTGGGCCCCATGCCTTTTTAAAAGGGCCACAGACCTTGGGACCAGCCAAGCCCCTTCTGTTACCCTTCTCTGCTGGAAAGGATCAGATACTGAACAGAGGTGGGCTGCTGAAGTACATGCTCAAGCAGAGGAACTGAAAGAAAAATGCATCTAAAAGCACTGGTCCAGTATGAGCTGAGGAGCTGTATGGTTTCATGCTGTGCTTATATTTGAGTATTAAGTAATAAAACTGCCTTGAAAGAGACTTGGATGTATCGTGGAGCCTTTTCACAGGCTGAGGAGGCAAGCCTGCTTTCTCAGAGGGAGACAAGCAGCTGCTCCTCTCCGTGGATAATTTGCTCAATGACTGATGAAGAAGTGCAATGCACAGCTGAGCGTCAGCATTTCACTGAAGTGTTTCATTTTCAACAGAAAGGCTACACAATGCCAGCCTGGCATGGAAGAAGTTCTTGGTGGAATCTCTCCTGTGGAAAACCAGGGGAGACTTCTTCATATGGTAGACTTTCCAGCATTCTTTTATATAGTCACTGCTTATTTTGAAAAGGGATTTGAGCTGTTGAATTCTTTGCTGAAATGAGTTTGCTTTTTCAGATGGGAAGAAATGATCTAATTCACCTGTTTAGCCAACAGCCCTTTATTTAAAGTGAAGCAAAGCCACGTGGTGGAAGGTTGTTTGAAGCGTTCAACTGCTTTACAAGTTAAAAGCCGGGCGTTAAAAGAAGTGGGAGGGCTGTAAGGGAGTAAAGCAGAGACAAGGAAGCCACTTTCCTAATAAGACGCCATGGTTGTGGTATTATTAGACACATTTTGTGAGAGATAAGGAAGCTATTAAAAGCATGTGACATGTGGGGATTTTTGTCAGCAGAAAAGGACACAGCAGCCCTTGCTGGGAAGCCGGCAGGGCAAATGTTGGCTACAGGAGAGTCTTCTGAATTAGATGCAGATTGAGTACCACACTGTAGCATCAAGAGTAGAACCCTGGCTTTACATAGTGCCCTTCTAACCTAAGTTTTACTCCTGGAACATTTTCTATGCCAATTTGTTAGCTGTTCTATAATCTCTTCATGAATAACTGTTCTGGCTGCTACATCTGATTTTTCCTCTTAGTGGTATTTCATAGTCTGTGAGACAGGGGAGTAGGTTTAAGGCAGTTTTGTTGTGCTGCACATCATGGTGCTGTCTCCTTTATGTAAATTCTCTAACTTTTACCAATCAAAAATTTTTCTTGTTTTTTCAGTCTGTCTGATAAATGGAAATGCTTTGTTCAGATGCATGGCTGAACAGAGAATCGAGTAATGAATAAAAGCCCTTCAATATCCCAGATTATTTTTCTATACTTTTAAGAAAATATGGTATTATCACATTTCTTTATTAAACAACATCTCATTTATTATCTGCTATGTTTATTAACAGCTTTACTAAATAATTCCTTGTTTGAAATTCATTTTCAAGAAAAGTACAAATCTGAAAAAACATCTGTAAACATTGTCTTCAAATGTCATTATTTCTGTCACTGATGAGTGAAAAACTGTTTTTAATATTTGTTCCTATCTTTTAGCTAGGTTCCAAGCTAGTTCCTGTACAAGTAGTTGCAGATGCATGCCTTGTTCTTCTTAAGTAGCCTTTAACAACTCTTGCAACCCTTTGCTGAAGAGCACTATGGCTTTGTGTTGCTAATCACTAATTTCTGGTGCATGGTCTCTAGATACTACTAGGTTGAACCATAGCTCCTGCAATTTCCTCCTGAATCTTTCCCTAAGTTAACTTGTGTTTTTGTTTCCTTTGCAAAGTGAGAGAGCTTAAAAAAGGACCTGATGATATTTCCTTGTGACTTCCGTGTGCCCTCCTGTGATTTCTCTTACATGTTTTCTGACCTTCAGAGCTGATCATAAAAGGGCTTTTCATAATTTTACAGTCATTTCTGATTCTTTTTCCAATGCTACACTTTGTGTCTAAATGCAGTGATTGTGACTGTCAGCTTCTGATTAATGGTTTCTAAAGCCAGGGTTGTGCTGTCAAACAGGTTGAATCTGATTTATGAAAACTTCAGCTACAGAGGGAAGACTTAATAATAATTGGCTTTCCTAGCTCCCTATCAATTGCTTTGTCACTTGCGATTAACTTCTGCAGGAAATCATATCAGCAAAACTGTCTGGCTCTCTTGGTTTAGAGACTTTTATGTGTTTAAATATTTCTTCCCATCTGGCCACTTCTTTGAGTCGTGCAGTGTTGTTATTATCTTCACGTTGTGAATGCTCTTGATTAAGGAGTCCATAAATGACTTGTATTCCATGTACATAAAGGACGTCTACTCTCTTTTCACAGTCCTGTCATCGTACAGTGAGTTGAGCAGGGATGGGAGGACACTTGCATGCTAATAACTGAAGAGGCTGCACATTTATTTGCACTCTGTGTGAGAGCATGTACTGAAAATGAAATGCAGCAGAGAAAAGACAGTTTCTCCTGACAGTCTGAAAGGAAGAGGAAATTAAGGAGGAGCAGGAACATGAATATTTCAGTGTAGGAATAATGTTAGGAAGAAAGGATCAACTAGAGGAAGGAATCCTTCCAAGAATGTAAAGACAAATCAACATCAAAGTGTGAGCAGCTACTCCAGAAAGATCAGTTTGGAGACTAGAAGAGACAAAGACTTTTATTAAAATGAGCTTTCCAAAGACAAAATACAGCTAGTCTTTGTCCACATTTTTATCCTACAAGACTATGACCACAGGGCAATCAAAGTCAAGGAGACCTCAGGGCAATCAAAGTCAAGGACAGGACTGCTGTCTGTTCAGTTGGTCTGTGGGCCTAACCAAGCATGACTCCCTCGTTCCTGTGCCAATATATTTTTTACTAATTTTCTGCATGAGGTCCCAACCGGAGGCATGGCATCCCGTCTGCTTCTCCTTCTACAGGCACCGTTCCCACATATCCTTCCCTTCCATTCTGTCTGTCCTTTCCATGGACTCATTTTCCTCACAATTAAACATCTTGGTGTCCTGAATAAGTTACTCTCAGTTACTTCAGTTACATCCTAGTCTTGGTTAAATCCTGATCTTTGTAGTTTTGCGGCGGTGTTTTTAATAGTCCTTTTGCTTCTGTAGAAACAGCGAAGTTAATTTATGTCTCAGTGGACTAGTTTTTTTCACCACTGATGTGTTGTAGTTTCCACTCTTGCTGAAAAGAGTGCAGAAATAGCATTCTACACTATTAATAACTACCCATTTTTCTAATAAGAGAGAAAAGTTGTCCCTGCGGCAACCTGGACAGAAGTTCTTTCCTTCACATGACAGCAGGGAAAAAAAGTTGCTTTAGTTGCTTCCTCTTTAATGATTACTCAATCACTGAGTCACACCTGTGGTCATCTCAGTCAAAAGGTATGTGTTATACCAGAAAAGTCCAACAGTCGGAATGGTTCAAGTAGGTACATCTTCCTGTGCCACTTGCAGTCAAGTGCTGGCACCTAAAACACTTGTTTTAATTCTGTCTCAAGATATATCCAGCAGAACTTCTGTATCCAGGTAGCTGTACAGTGATTTATCTGCAAAGAGCAGGCTGCAGTACTGGAAGTGATTGCTGTTATTGCTTGGCACTAGCAATTCTGTGCTTATCCCTTTTTTCCTGTCTTTTGGCAGTTGATCTGCCCGACTTGACCAGGAATATGACTTGATTCACAACATTCCCTGGAGATGGTGTCCTGGTTTGGCCAGGACAGGGTTAATTTTGTGTGGAGCCAGATTATTCTGTACCATGCTGACATCATGCCCCGGGGCCAGTTCCGGTGGGGGGGCAGTTCGCTGCTTCGCTGGGCTCGGTCTGTCCCTTTTTGTCCGGTATTAGCCTTTTTTTGTATTGCTCTTTTCTCACTGTTAAGATTGTTCTTGTTAACTGCAAGTCTTATTACATGTTTCTTTTCATATTAAACCTTCCTTATCTCAACTCAAAAAGGCACTTTTAAACCTTTTTTTTTCTTTCTCTGTCCGCAACCCGCAGCAGAGGGGAGGGGGCGGGTAAAAGCGGTGCGGCCACGCGGCTCCGGCCACCCCGCAGCCGCAGCTCTTACTAAAGCAACACAGATGGTCACCCAGTCTCATTGGCACCTCCCTCTAGCCCATGCTCACCTTGCATGCAGCCTAGCAGACGAGTTGTGTTCCAGCTAAGAGTAGCTGTGAGCTGAAGGGCGGGATTGTTGTAACTGGACAGGTTGTGTGGGTGTTTGACCTGGAGTAATAACTGATAGAATGAACCACACTTTCCTGTGCAGATCTGGACCACTTTGGGTTCAGTCTGCTGCAGATGCTCTCCCTTTCCACTGCCACTGCAGCAGCCCTGTCTCTGCTGCCTCTAGAGACGTGGCTGTGTGCAGACACTGACATTTCCAGGGGAGGTGTATTTTTGTGTGTGATGTAAGGCACTCAGCGTAATCTGCTAGTGTAAATATGCATTTTAACATTGCTTCCTATCTGCTCAATCGTGCTTACCATGACGACTTACTTAGCAACCTTATCAGCTCCCTAGTCACTTACAGTTTTGCTTTTAAGCCATTCATTTTAAATAAAAAATCCAGGTTTTTTTAGAACATGCATTGTAACTTTTTCTGGTCTTCTGTCTGTTTTTGGTAATTCACTGAAGTAGATTTGCACAAAAGCAGAATACAAAGTACACTTTTAGCAGAATATAGCTATATATCTTTGATTCTTGGGACACGAGGAATTCTAAATACTTCATTGTGTAATTCCTTCAAATAATCTTTGTCTGAAATAGCTTTAATAATAAATATGCTGAAAATCTCTCAGGTTTGCTCTTAGGACTGTGTAGGTTTCCTATGCCAGGTGTTCCCTGTAAGTCAGAATAACTGTTTCTTTCCCCAGACAGTGAACATTATCTTTGAGAAAATCCCAGAAAATGAGAGTGGAGATGCCTATCAAACTATTCAAGTTAATGTTCTGGACTGCGACACTATTGGCCAAGCCAAGGAGAAGAGCCTTCAGGCTTTCCTCAATGAGAATGGTTTTCTCTATGGTCTTCAGCTGGACGAAATCGGTCTTGGTAAGAGTGTCGCTGTGTTATATTTTCATGGAGTTCACTGATCTGTCTGTGGAGTTTCTGTGTTTCTCCACATTTCTTGCTAGGAATTCCTACCTTTGGCTTTGACTTTTTTAGTCTTTAGGCAGCACATAGCTTTTGTAAGGAATTTCTAGGGAAATACAAGATCATTTAATGCTACCAGTTAGAACACTGGAACTACATCAGTTTTGCTTCTGCAAGGACTTCAGCATGCAGTTAACAAACGCATGTTTTTTGAACACATATAATTTGTACGTTCCTTTTCTTAACTAGAGTGGCCTGCCACCTGAGTACAGACTGTTGATAAATTTTGTGGGTAAGATGACATGTCATGATTACCAGGTACTTTAGTCCCTACCTACTATCCCTCCTACTGCCCTTCATTCCAACAGGCCTACATTTCCCTTAATCTGGAGAACCAACAAATACAGTTTAATTACCACCATAATAGTTTATGTGTAACTTGCAAAGATACATACAATATCTACAGATGTAAATAAGGCTGTTGCAGCAGAGGAGCCAAGCCACCTTTTCTTGTTGGGTTTTCAAGAGCCCAAGGTCAGATAAAAGCCTGTAGTTGCCATCATACCACTTCCTGCACACTCCAACATGAAATCCAGCAAACTCTACATTGCTGGCGTTTGTCACCTCCCTACGTTGTTGATATTTCCTCACCTTGTCAGACACCTTATGTCAGCAAGTGATGATCATTTACTTTCATATCTGATGTTTATATCCACCACCAGTGCCTGAGCACCCTTCACAAATACTATGTCAGTCTTGTACAGCTCATTTTAGTGATTTTTTAGAAGTGGCTTGCGAAACCTTTCTTCTAGTCCCATCGTGGCCATAACACCAGGGCACGCTTGTGCAACAGAATAGCATCTCCAAAAACTCTGCCTTGACCAACACAAAGTGAAGCAACAGTAGTCTGGAGTAATGAAAGCCACCCAGGCTGTCACTGCAGAAAAGGAATCTGTCGTGTGGGAGTGCAAAAGCAGTCTCATGTGACCTAGCACCAGGACAGAGAGAAACAGCTCAGCTGGGAGCCACCAGTCCAAAAAATGAGGTGTTGTTTTTCTTTACAAACATCTGTACAGAGAGAATGCCATCAGGATGTAATTGTTTTCTGTTGCTGTCATACTGCAGAACTTGTGTCTGAGGAGCAGCAAAGAGAATTGTTAGATATTGATGGTTCCTCAGAGGTGATGGAGGATGGGATAAGGAAGCTAAATACCATCGGTCATTACGAGGTAAGCATGGAAGCCATACCAATGAGTCAAGAAGCGATTTCTCCCCAGCTCCCAAATGCTGTCTGCACAGAAGTATCTTGATCAAAATCTTGAAGAGATAGCTAAGCATCATCAACAGAAGGAAAGAAATGTGTGACACAACTTTCTTGCCAAACAGTCATATGTTTTCTGTGACTTTTCAAAGGTTTGCTTGTTGCAGGGTTGCTTGGTTCAAGCATACCAGGTAAACTGTTACTTCTGTTGAGCATTTCAGTTAAAACAGCATCTGATTTCCAGCTATGAACATTGCCTTGAGTCTTTTCTAGTCTCTGCTGCTGAGGTTTTTTTGCACCATTTACACCAAGCAATCATTTCCCTCTTCCCACCTCATATTTTGATTATCTGAACAGGCGGTAGTGGTGCTTGCTCATTGAGAGTCAGAATAAAAAGGACTGATTGATTTGCTCACTCTTCTTTTGAGACTTCCTGTGCCAATCTCCTTCCCTTTTTCTCTCTGCTTCCATCTACTGTCACCACTTGTACTTCCAGTTGCACCTCTAAACCAGTCATTCTCAATGCTGCAATATGTCCCTCATTGCAACAGCACACAAGGCTGCAAGTGGTGGCAGAGCCCTTCCGAGTGTAGCACATTGCAGAAGCATAGCAAGCAGTATTGCCTGTCTGAGGAGTTTTCACTGACACTGCTCAAAATAGAGGGCGAGAGGCTGGGGTAAAACGTACAACAGATGATTGGCCTCAGGCAAGATGGTAGCTCACATTTTGATGCTTACAGACAAGAGTTTGGAAATGAGGTTAGTATGCTGCATGGTTTTAGTGAGCTTTCTTCCTGCCTCGTTGAATTTGAAAGTCTGGCTCTTAAAATGATAATCAATTTTTATTTATTTAGAAGTTTTGCTGATGAGGGTAGGCCTATGCCGTGCAATGCAGTTTGGTGCCGAGAAACCAGAGCCAGCCCTGAAAGCGTTGCTATCTGCATGAGCAAACACAGTGCCATCCACAGAGACGAACAAGGATTCCTAGCAGGACCATTTGTAGCTTGGGCAGAGCACAAGGCTGCTCAGATCTTAGATCTGGAGCGAGCTCATTTGGAGTCACTTCACAGATTTCTGTAGGCATTTGTTGCTCTCCTTACCTCCTGAGGAGGCAACAGTGAACCCAGATGTCCTGATTTCACCATCCAATGTCTTAAATACAGCTTTTCCCGTGCCTTGCTTGAATCTTGTCTACAGATTACCGTGGGACTTCCTCGGTGTCACTTGTAAAGATTTTGTATAAATTAGGACATTATACTGTTGCAGTCAGAGCCCATGCAGCAAAGGTCAGCACAGATTTGAACTTGATTAGATATTTGAACTTTTGTCTGATATGATAATACCCACCCCCTTTACTACAGACAGCTCTTAGTGCAATCAGCTCCCTGATTGCACCAGGCAGCTTTTTTCACTTCCTGAGCTCGTGGCATGACATGGTTCATGGGTGCCACACCTCAGGGCAAATGAGCCTGCTCCAGTTGGTCACTGTCATCCCTGCGTATCTCTGTCCCAGCCCTTGGTTTCGTTGGAGGTTTCTGCAAGCAGATGCAAGTTAGGTTGGAGGTTCAGTTGTTTTTGCAAATCTGTAACTACACTAATTATAGCTTAGCAGCTGCTTTATGGAAATTGTGTTGGGGTATCTCTGTTAGATATTTTAGTTCCCTGACAGAATAATGTATATTTTAGGCAGAAGCTTAGTGGCAAGTATCAGCCATTAGCATTTCTGGATTATTTTCTTCTATGTATATCAACGCCTAGAGTTTGTGGCAAGCCTGAATTTTTCTTCTTGTTTGCCAGCCTTAAATCCTAGAAAGTAACCAGATTTTGAAACTGGGAAGTACTGTTAAATCCTCAAGATACTGGAGCATGAGGGTTGTATTGTAAAGGTCTCAGAATCACCTGTCACTCTTGAAAAAGGAAACTGATAGTTAAAATGCACAAGTAGAGGATGTTTGCATTTTTGTGTGCTGTTTCTGAAAGGAAAAAAATCCACTCTACTCTCATTAGATTTTCCTGTCTCTCTGACTTGTGTGCTCCTTTTGCTCTGATTTTTTTTGCTCCTAGTAGGGTTACTGATGTGATTATTTATGAGATCTGCACTATTGTTTGCATGAGAGTAACCACAAGCCTTGACAAAAAAGTTGCTGATTTTCATGATGTCCTGTTTCCCACACAAGAAGAGAGCTAGAGAACTGCTTTCAGATCTGCTGTCCAGTCACAGATCTCCACTCTCTCAACCTGTAGCAGCCTTGCATGTCCCAGGAGCAGGCACAGCCCCAGAGAGCAAATCTGAATGTGTGGTCCAGGGAGCTCACTGGTAAGAACTGGATTGTAGGGAGGACAGGAAGCCTGAAGAACAAGGAACAGGCATAGAGCCACACTACTACATCTTCTGTTTTGCAAAGTAGCTGTAGTCCATGTTGTGTGGATCAGAACAGATCTCCCCCTCCTTGTTTGTCCCCCTCAGCAATGCACCTGACAAAATAAAGATGTTTTGAGGTGCACCTGAGAGCAGCCCACCATGTAAAGAGATTTAGGCAGCAGGACACAAAAAGAAGGATTGTTTTGTTTGGGTTTTTTTTTTTTTTTTCAGTTGGACCACACAGAAAGAAACAGCCAGTATGGCTGCTGCAGTAATGATAAAGAAAGGAAAGCATATTCCACTCAATGCCAAAACCCTACTTTCTCCCAGGAATAAAACTTAAAGTGAGGCTTGAGTCATGGCTGCACTGCAGCGATGCCACTGGTTCCTGGGGGGAAGCACAGTTCACCCTCCGAGCTCTACCTTTCTCCCTCAGGACAGGACCCAACACATTTCAGCACTGAGCTGCTCAGCTGCTTCTTGGAGCAGGAGTGGAGGCAGCGATTGCCCACGCTGCTCTGGGAGGGGGTAGGCTGCTGGGTAGCCCTGTTCCTGTTTGCTTATCTTCAAGGCCAAGTAGGAGGACTCTGGGTGTTTGTGTCACCTCGCAAGCTAGCCTTAGAGCATATTCCCACTTCTAGGGTGGTTTTAAAGTGCTCTGTGTTATCCAAAAAAGCTCTGAAACACTCTATGATAAATGGGAATCCTGTAAAAAATCATACTTATAAAACAATGCATTTACTTTCCAGGAGCAAGTGTAAGTGCAGATTTCTTTGGCGCAAGACACAGCTTGTGATGGAGTATCTGAATGTTTAAATGGGTTTCTCACACCAGGCTGCCTGCCAAGGTTTAAAAAACACTTAAATTATTTTGGCAGAGATCCCTTACTAGAACTGGCCAGTTGTTTTTGTAATTACAGAGGGAAGTACACTAGCACTTGGCAAGACCCAGCATTTGACAGCAGAGCAGTGGGGTAGTTCTCAGTGGGAGCTGTTTTCCAGTTACTCTGTGACAATAAAAGCATGACTTGCCAGTTTCTTTTAAAGATAGTAGTTATCATCCTGGCAGCACTATAAATTCAGGGAAGGAGGAGAGTAGATTTTTCCTAGAAATCCCAAGGTAGCTCGATACAGATCTTGACCTTATGGTTCATGAGGTATGAATATTGCTCAGTTTGAAAATAGTTCTTGGAGGCACCAGGCTAGACCCTGTCTGTAGGGCATGAGGGGAATGGACTGAGCTGGAAGAAAGGGGCCGGAAGGGAAATCGTCCTTATGTTTCCTTCTCTGCCTCACTTTCCCTATTGCACTGGAGCAAAAGAACTCAGCCTGGGCAATGTGTAGAAACACGGGTGCAAGAAGCAGCCCAAAGCGTTATATGAAAATGTCCTTTGTCAGAAGAGCTTCCTTCCAACCTTGCCAGGTGAGGCTAACAGCCCATGCCTGAAAGCCCAGCCATGGCTGCCTGCTGAGAGCCGTGCGCAGCGTGGTGAGAACGAAGTGGGCTGGCACGCTCCTGTGCTGCCACCAACTTAAGGACAGAGGAAATGAAACTTTGCTTTTGTTTCAGCATGGTATGTTTGATTTTGCTTTCAGATTTCAAGTGGGGCAACCATAAAAGTCTTTAAAAAGAAGGCAAATACTCGATCAGGTAAGGAAGGAACTGCAACTTATTTAATCTTTTATGGGGAATGGGCTGGGAATGCAGAGAGCTGAGCTATGAGAGTTTGTATCTTGGTCAATAGGAGGTCAAAAAAATTGGCACGCTGATACAGCTGAGCCCCATGAAGAGCCATGTTACCCTGGCTCTGGGCCTTTGGTGGGCCCAGTGGGCCTAGGAGGAGCGAAGAAGGCAAAGGAAAGAAGGACAGAAGGATTTGCAGTCCTCATCAAATGAGTGCTTAAAGATACAGACTCACTGGCAGGAAAGCAAGGCAGGGAAGCCTGGGTGATGCAAAGTGCTGCCTGGTGAGACCAACACAGGGAACATGCCCTGCTCCGGTGCCCAGTGTTGTGTGTCATGGACATAGTGGTGCAACTGCTTAGAGACAGGTGTAACAGAGGAACGCAGTTTCAGAATTTTCCTTATTCTCTTGACTAAATTTCTGAAAGTTTTGACTAGGCTGTCTCAACAGCAGGTCAGGAGTTAAAGGGTGCTTACAAGGGGTCAGTTCATCTCACCTACCCCTGTGATACATGTTGCTGCAGCCCAGTTGGTGGCTGGGGGGAGGTTGACTTTCTGTAGCCCCTGGGGAGAAACAGACCCTCCCAGCATGTGGTTCACCTCCCCATTAAAGTGATCATCTAAAGTTAGAAGAGATGTCTCTGCGGTGCGAGTCACTGGTCTGGCATTGCTCTCTCCCTCAGCAAGAGCATGGCTGTCTGTTCTCAGCCATTGCTTTCAAGCCTGACCTCCGCCTGCCTGCACCAAGTACTCGTACAGAGTAGATGAATGCAATCATCTCATCTTCCCTTGTCCTCCTTTCAGAGGAGCTGAGATTTGCTGCCAGCTTACCTCAGCGGCAGATGAGGATGATGCCCTAGCTTAGTGGTCTGAGCTACAGGTTGGCAGTGGGGAGGTGAGCCAGGACCTGTGCTTTTCTCAGAGGCTTCCCCTACACTGCAGGCTGGAAAGCACCACACGGAGCCTGCTTGCTCAGCATCCTGGCACACACCCTGCTGTGCAGCCCAGAGCCCAGCAGAATTCGCTGGGCTGGAGTTGTAGCTGCATGTTTGATTAATGCCTGTTTGCTCTCTGCTTTCTGTCGTTTAGAGGTGGACTACTCGGATGAACACTGTCATTTGGTGAGTTCAGTCATTACGCTGTTAAGTGGTAGATTTAATACCGAGCTGTATTTGTATCTGTGTAATCTCTCTAATCTCTGCACAACAGATTTTACCAGACTCTGAAGCAAACAAAGATGTGAAAGGAGCAGGTCACAAAGGAAAGCAAAAATTCAAAGTGAAAGAAATGTATCTGACAAAGCTTCTGTCAACCAAGGTAAATTTCATGGCCTTATTTTGAGGGAGAGCTGATGTTAGGCTTGGCTAGTTTGGCACAACAGAAATAGAAGTTAAAGCAGAAATTACACAGATTTCCTGCATGTATGTCTAGTGTTAAATAAAAAGCTGGCCTATAAACATCACTGTGCTAACTATGGATTATGACCATTTGCAAAGACAGATGCATTTCAGGTTTTCAAATGCTGGAGTTATAATCTTGTCTATTACTCGGACTCTCTGCAGTAAGCACAACCTTTTTTCTCAGGTTAAAGAAAAAAGGTGGTTACTAAGCTTATAGAAAGTCAGTTTCACCCCTGAGTCCCAGAGGGTGAGAACAATCCTTTCTTGAGAAACACCTTTCGGTCAGCAATCTTCTCATTCCTTACTAGGTTTTACCCATCTCGGAGACAACCTCCAAGGCCTGAGTTTTGCAAAATACTGCCTGTGAAATGAAATAATCTTTTAGGGTCTCAGATTAAGCATCCAAATAACTAGACTGATTTTTAAAACAAAGCCCTTAGGATTTATAATGCAGGTACCTAATTTATACAATGCGCATGCCTTAGGAATAAGCCCTGCTCGCTCCTGCTGGTAGTATCATCTTGTTTCTGACTTGCTCAAAAGGGTTATAAAAATCTTTGCAACAGCGTATTATTTCAAATATTAATGAGTGCACAACACTGAGAGCTGTGCGATACAAAAAGCCTGAAGGGATCGTGATTGTGGCCTTCTTGCATTTAAAAAATCCATCAATCATTATTTAATTAGATTGTTGATAGCATCTGAAGTAATTTGGGACACTACCTAAAGTGAGAGTGAAGACTGGTCACTTCTCATTAGCCGTGGAAAGTAACATAAGCCCTTAGGAATTGCTGGAGTAAACCAGTAATATGGTGGAAGACTGAAGCACAAAAGAAAAGATCAGGCTCTTAAGAAACAGTCTTTTAAAGGGCTTTAAATTAATCATCTCCTCCAAAGTAGGATAATGCTCTGAATGGTGCTGTGATACCCCTCGCAGAGAAATTCCACCTACGATACACCATGCACTAAAGGAAATTGCATTGAACCACATCTGAATCCCTCTCTCACCCATACATTCACACGGCCACAATTACAGAGTTTGCTACTTGAAATGAACTGGCCAGTAGTGCATCAAGGCCCAGGGATACACATAAGTCCTTCTTTTTGAGAGAAGATTGAATTGGGCTTCAGAACAGATGTGAAGAAGAAAAGCACAAAACCGTGTTTTGCTTTGTTTACCTCTGCTTATGAATACTCTGATGATGTCAGTGAGTCCATCAGTGACCAAGCCCTTGCTTTTGTGAGCCACAATACCTTCACTTCTGGATAAGAAATACCCGGTTTTCAGTTCTTCTCTCTAATATGTGTGTCTTTGTATGGCACCCAAAGCTGTTATCCTATCCTAGAAATAGATCAAGTGCCACAGTCGCTTGGCTGTGAAGTGTTGATGACCACATCTGTTCAACGTGTGGTGCAGATGGCACCATGAAGACCAGTGCCCTAGAAAACTGATTAAACTCCTTCTGCTCACCCCCTTCTTACTTCCAGTTCCAAGTTCCAGATGTCTTTAGCATTGATGCCAACAGTACCAAAGAGTTGATGTTGTCTTTGTTGGAACGTGTGATACCTTCCACCTACGATTTATCACAAAGCTCACCACAACTCTCCTGTTGGTAAAGTGATAGGACATGTGACATTTCAAAGCAGCTCATTATGATGTATTTGTAATTTCATTTTTGTTGTTGACTGTCTTGTGTGCCAATTGCCTGTGGCCTAGATGTTTGCCACAAGCGTATTGTAGTTTCCACATGTGGTTACCTTGGGGCACGCTCAGCTCTCTGAGACTAGAAATCCTGTTCTTTTCTTGTGTAATAATAGCACCGTTCATTTTCTTACTTTTCAGGTTGCAATTCATTCAGTTGTTGAAAAACTCTTCAGGAGCATTTGGAGTTTACCCAACAATAAAGCACCTGTTGCCATCAAGTATTTTTTTGACTTTCTGGATGCCCAGGCTGAGAGCAAAAAAATTACTGACCCAGATGTGGTCCATATATGGAAAACCAACAGGTACGCTCGTATGGTATGCACAGGAGTAGTTGCAAAGATGGACCAGGTCACCTGAGATCAGAGTTTGGCTTTGGGGATCCGAGTAATTTTAGTATGTTGATTAGATACCAGTACAAACCACCACAACTTCCAGGACTTCTAAGTATGCGTACTGACATCCCACTGAGAAACAAGTTTCTGTAGGTTGAGGGGGCTGTTTGGAGATGGAAGGGTGACTGACCAATGTGTTTGCTCTGGAGCCTTTGCTCCCTGATCCCCTTTTTTAACATGCATAGCAGCCCAGAGTGCAGTGCAATTAAACTACCATTTTAAAGCAGTTGTGCTACCTGAGGAGTCAAAGATGCTTGTTCTTTCTCTGTCTAGTCTTCCTCTTCGCTTCTGGGTGAACATACTGAAGAATCCCCAATTTGTCTTTGATATTAAGAAGACTTCACATATAGATGGCTGTTTGTCTGTAATCGCACAAGCTTTCATGGATGCCTTTTCTCTAGCAGAACAGACACTGGGGAAGGTAATGCTGCCCTGCCAGTCTTTTGCTAAATTCTCAACCACTGTCTTTTTCAACTACATAATAATTTAGGGGATGAAGTCCTGGATCTTCTGACAGTGGGGGCAAAACTGTCAGTGGACGAATTAAGCTGGGTTTCCATTCCTTGTTTCCTTGTCTCACAAGACTTTGAAGAATTCGCTGGAGTAGCCAGATACAGCTACAATGCCATATTTGTAGTTAATTGCTGCTTGTCTTCTCTGCGGTTAGTTTCTGTGCAGTGTGTTTGTAGAATATGTGGAAGAGGATGGAAATTGTAAGATTTTAAAGAAGTTTTACAGAATTTTTAAACAAAGGTCTTAAAAAAAGTCTTAACATTATTTGATAAGTAGTCCAAATGCTGTCTGCCACACACCAATGTGCAGGAAACACACATAGTAAGCTACTGGGAGCCGTAAAAATGCCTGAAAGAGCTCTGAGGTTTGAAACAGTTCCTCTCACATGTATTAGCTGCTCCCTTTTTATATGCAAAATTATTTGCTGGAGTAACAAGTCCAGATATCTTACATTCAAAAGCTCTTTACTACAGTGTCTGGAACTCTGGGGATCAGAAATTCTTCATTTTTCCTGAGGATATTTTCCTTTTCTTTGAACCAAAGCAAAAAGCATTTGTTCAGGCTCATACTACCAAGAAAAACAGGCTAAAGATTTTTTAGCCTAAAACAAAAATGTCTATAAAAATAGACTAATTTCCTATGTGATCTGAACCCACTGCTCATCTGTTAAAGGTAAATAACAAATAAGCTGCTTATTTGTCTTACTTTAGGTGTGAAGTGTCATGAAGTAAAGCTAATGACATCACTTACTTGAGGGGAACACTCCAAATGAGCATGGTCCGTTAGCTTTCTATGCTTAACATCCATTGTGAAGTACTGTTGATACAACAGCTCCCCTTAGCCTTCTGAAAAGGGCTGATAAAAAAGCTGATGAAGGTTTGCAACGCAGTAAACATCTTGTGGCCTTTTAGTACTAAGATGTATTTACTTTCATGATCTTTAGCCTTGTATCTTAAAACTTTCTTTAGCTTCTTAGAAAGCAAACATTTAAATCATTTCATCACACAGTGGAAACAGCACTGAGAAGATACCACATGATTGTGTCATTTATTCCCCAGAATTTAAACTAGAGCAGTGACAGGAAACTACCAGCCCCCACTTTTTACATTCTGAAAATATGCTTTCCAGGTGGGGCTTTGGCTCCTACCACAGACATCAGCATTTATTTCCTTGGATGAGCCTCAAGCTGCCTGGTAGGTCCGTGCTGATCTGGATTGTTGAAGCCTTGAAGAAAAATAATAACCTCCTTTGGCTGTGCATGCCTGGCAGCCAGCTCTCCATGCTCTCGAGGAAGGAGTAGTAGGGACCAAAGAGTTTTAGGAGAACCTCTGCCAGGACAGGGTCTAGCAAGGCTCTCTGGCATGTTACCCTAAGGGAACTTTCCACAGCTCTGCTGTGTCCTTGGTGTAAATAGGGTATGGGCCTCAGGTCCTTTGGTTCAGCTTTCACAATCTCTCAGCTCTGGGGAGCAGTCATGAGGAAGTAAGAAAGAAAAATACATCTCTTAGGGACAAATGTTCATCACTCCTGATGTCAATAGAAATAATTATACAGCAACTGTCATGAAACACAATGCACTATTACTGAGGTCCTGCGGCTGTTCATCATCTTTATTTCATAACCTTGATTCCTTGCATATAACCACCACACAGAGAAATGAGTCACACAGAGAACAGACACAATTAGATGCAATTAACTATGTGGAGGTGGAACCTTAGGAAATCTGTGCTGTGAAAATTGACAAGGCTTCAAATATTTTCTTTTAAGGAAGCACCAACAAATAAACTTCTCTACGCTAAGGACATTCCACTCTACAAGAAGGAGGTGAAAGCATACTATAAAGCCATCAGGGATCTGCCGCCATTGACCACTTCAGAGGTTGAAGAATTTCTAACTCAGGAATCTAAGGTATGGTTGAGAAGCGGCAACTTCATTTGCTGTCAGGTTATTTTAAAAAGGAGAACTATCTGACCAGAACTGCTTTCTCTTTTAGAAACATGAAAATGAATTTAATGAGAAAGTGGCCTTGATTGAAATCTACAGATACATAGTGAAATACTATGATGAGGTAGGCACGTCTGCTCTTCCTGCTTAATGGTAACTTGTTACCTCAGGCTTGAAAGTTGGGCTTGGCAAAGTAACTGAGGGCTGGCCTGGTGTGTGTCGGACTGGTGCTGCTCCAGAGACAGCCCCTCGGTGATGCAGCCAAGGCTGCTCCTGCTGAGCTGAGCGGGGCCAGGGCAGCGCAGCCCCCGCGCGCTTGGAGCCCCCGCTTCTCGGAGGAGTCACAGGCCAACGGTTTGTAATTGCACCTTTACTGTCACCACTGCATTTCACAGAGAGAGTAGCGATAGCATTCTCCTTGCAGTTTTGAGAAAGTTCCTATATAGCCTAGATTTCTTGTTTTACTGTGTTTGCAGAGTATCTGCTAACGCCTGTCACAACTCCTGTGCATGCGCTCCATTTCCCTGGAGATTCAGCGATCGGATTAGACTGTAGCACCAGGGATCTCTATTTAACAGTCAGTGCAAACACCTCAGCGGAGCACGCTCAGCCTTACGGCAAGAGGTGTCTGTTCCTTTCCCATCACAGCCCTCTTAAGCTCTGCTCTAATAGTCTTTCTTTTAAAGAAAAGAAGCTTCAGTCCCTACTATTGCCAACAAAAGAAATCTTTTCTCAACGGAAAGCACTTTGTCACAGGTTACCTCTAAGCTGCTTTGTAAGAAATCCCTGCCCTCCGCTTTGCACGATAGGATTCTCCATCCGTTTTGCCCAGCGTCCTTAACAGAGGCTGCGTGTGCCTGCGCAAGGACTCAGATAAGAGCCAGCTGGGGTGCGTTGCCTGAAGGCCTCCTTACCACTTCCAGCAGGTTGTCTGGGTCTCCCAGCAACCAGACTTTTCTCTCTTTCATCACCAGCAGCACAGCATCAGCACTTGCTGTAATCATCCAGCTCTCAGTCACCTGTTAGCTAGCTCGCCACCTCTGATCTCTAACATCTCAAATTATCTGGGTTCGGCATCAAATCTTTGCCTCTTAAAAGCAGCTTAGGATAATACTCACAATGGCACTACGCTTTATTAAGCCCATTAACATTGTTGACACAGGAGACTTCAGAGTATATTCTAATCTTAGTGCCCATTTTTGCTTTTTTTTGAAGCTGGTACTTGCTAAACGTACCCCATCCTCGGAGGGAAACCCGCCCTCTGCTCTCCCCCTTCTGGCTTTTGACCGGGAGCAGCGAAAGCTCATTGATTGTTTGCTGAGGCCTCAGCTGCTTTGTAGAGTTGCCAGCAAAGAGTTTTCAGGCAGCGGTAGTGCTCCTTCCTGTCGCTTGGGCCGGTGCCAAGTGGGGCAGTTAGAGGAAGAGTGGCAGCGTATTGCCCTCAGTGTATAGGGCAGAGGAAGAGGAAAAAAGCGTCATTTGCAAATGACTGGCCTTGCCTCACACTTCAAGGGATGAACGTGTGTTGGATTTGTTTGGGGTTTTTTGCTTGGCTCTGTCATTCTTTTGTGGAAGTGTTGCAAATCCTGTAATCATAATGACTTGAAAGGAAAACTACCAAAATAAAGTGTTAAAGTCAGAAAAGGATGTTTACGCAGAGGCAGGCATTCAGATGGATTTTTCTGCCAGAAGTTGTTGGAATGCAGAAAAGCAGGCTTTAAAAAACAGCGAGTAAAATTAACAGTGAAATGATGATTCTCTTTTTTGCTAATTGTTAACAGATTGTCAGCAAACTCGAGCGAGAACGGGGGTTTGAAGAAGTCCAGAAACAGCTCCAGCAAGTAAAAGCCCTGTTTGATGAAAAGAAAAAATGCAAATGGCATTGAGCAGAGCACTGACTCACAGCCTCACTGTGGGGGATTTTCAATAAGCGCTGCTGCTCCCGAAACTGTTTTGACTGACTGTATGTACAGGGTTTGAAACATTTGGACACTCTTCTCCACTTTGACCATTCCAAGTAATATTTACATTTGGGAATGAAGTACGGGCAGGGGTAGATACTCAAATGTAGGCACGGGAAAGCAAAAGTGAGCCTAGTGTTGGCAGGGCCAGCACATTTAGGTACTTGAACACAGAAACCTTTGGGTTCAAAAATACTGCCTAAGTAAGCTTTCCACTTAAAAACAAGCTTGCAGGAGATGCGCAAAACATATTGCAAGTTCAGAGGTGCCCATGTGAACTTGTAAGTAGCTTAGCTCTTTTTTTTAAGAGAGGACGCTGATGTTTCACCACATCCTTTCAGCAGCCTTGGCAAACTGTGAGGATGAGCTCCAGCTTCAGCATACGGGTCAGCTGCAGTTTCCTTCCTTCCAGACAAATGTACACTGGTTCCTGTTCGGGAAAAAAAAAAGACCCAACAAACAAAAAAAACAGCACCAAAGTGATACTTAGGACAAGCGTGTTCAGCAGAAAAAAGTGGATCTGATGTTTGAAGGCCAAATGCCACATGGCAGGACTTACCTTCCTTAGGTTAGAAATTCCATGTGCAACGTGAAGCCAACCACTGAGTAGGCTGGGGAGGCTTTTGGAGAAAGGTGCTAGACCGGCATCAGTCTGTGTTTACATTTCTACCTTTCCATCCTTAAATAAGCTGTGAAACACTTGTGAGCAGCTTCACATGTGTGCGTGGGCACACCGTTGTGATTTGATGACGCAGCTGACGATGGCTGCACAAACCTGTACTCAGGTGCGTGATCGGCCCATGCATCAGTGCTGACAGCCCTGGCCAGCCTTGCCATCCGTGTACAAGGGCCTCACAAATCTAAAGCCAGCATATTTTCTTTCAGGTTGTCCACGGCAAAGGCTTTGTCAAAAGAGGGTTGGTTTAAGAATAGCTAGGAACAGGAGGGCTGGTGTCATCTCTGTGTCTGAGGAGCTGCTGCAAACTTGACAGCTACGGATGGGGGTGGGGAGGAAGGAACTATCTGCCCAGGCCTGCTGGGGTGTTCTTTGAGGCATGGCCATTTAAAAGGAGGGCGTCCATTACATTTGCATTGGTGGCTAAAGTTAGCCCAGCTGGAAAGCAGGTGTGTGGCCATGCTGCTGAGACAGGCTGGTGCAGTGGCTCCCGTGCAAAGTGGTGGAGGAGCAGCCATGGCTCAGGCTTTGCTACAGCACCAGCACAGCCCTACCCTCCACTGCAGAGCTGAAGTCTTCTGTTGTTATGGACTCTGATTCAATCACACAGAGGCGCTTGCAAAGTCTACTGCCTGCCCTCAGCTTTCAGGTAAGGCATTGATGAGGCAGAGATACATTTCTGCACGTTTCCAGAGGGATCCATCACTGGAGGCAAGCAGCGCAGCGCAGTGACCCTCAGGAGAGGGAAGAGATGTCCCCTGCCTTGGCAGCAGCAAAGGTGCCACGGGCCCAAGTTTAGTACAGCAAGCCTATGCTGGGGCTCTGACCAGCCAGAAATGTCTACCTGGGTCTCCCAGGCAGCGGAGAGCTCAAACCATTGACTACTGGGTGCTGCTGCCTTGGAGGAGCCCAGAGGCTGCAGCACAACAGAGCCAGAGCTGGCTGCTTTGGTTGCAAGGGCTGCCAGAAGCTGGCACCGGGCACAGTCCCTTGGCTGGCCAGCGCCGGCAGACACCAACCCCGCTTTGGCAGAAGCAGGGCCACCTGTTCGCGTGGAAAAAAAAAAAGCAGACACAAAAACATGTTGCCTACTGGCCTGCCCGCTCCCTACTGTGTGATTGCACAAGTGGTACCTCTTGCGTATCAGAGAGGGCAGCCACCAACCCATACTGTGATGGCTTTTTTTTAGGTTTTGGTTTTTTTTTAATTCAAGTCTTACACTTGCGATTGAGTTTACACTTTATACTTGATGGAATGTATGGCTTTGTTCAGGAAACTGCGCTACAGTGTTGCAGTACTTTCAGCAGTTCTCTGCCTGGCACAATATATTAGGTAAGTTTAATTTTAATTAGGAAAAGAACCCCACCCCCAACCCTAAACTATCTTGCCCTCTGTCCTAAAAGAGTAGACCATGGCTTGAGTAGCACTTAAGCTTGGAATACCTGTACTTAAGGGCTTGATTTTTATCATTCTTAACATTTTAAAGCAGCCTCAAATAAATTTAAAAAAAGCACAGTTATCCACATTAAAGGAGGGACGTGAGCGAATTACTCTTTGCAGTTAGCCAGACAGCTCAGCAGCTCTGCTCTGCTTCAGGTGGGTTTTGCTGGCAGTGCATTGGAGTCAACTGGGACAGTTTTGTTCAACAGTAACCTTCTGTACAGGCAGAAAAAAAAACCAAGCAACCCCATATTTCTGCTTGAAAAAAAAGCTGTAAAATAGAAATCTGTTTGCGTGGGTCTGATCCTGTGAACTTCACTATATGTGTTTATATGATGAAGAAATGAAAATCAGTCCTATTCTGTATTTGTACTACTGCTTGTTGGCTACAATAGCTTTAATGATTTCTAGAGATTAAGTATGTGTTGAGGCAGGCCCCGTAGCTTTAGCCTACAGCCTGCAATAGGATTATTGCCTTTTATTCAAGCCTCCTAAACAGCGTCACTCTGTTAGTAACCCATTTAAAGTCATGCCGGGAACTTTGTAACCCATCAAGTGGATCGCACGAAGTGATGTGACGTATCAATTAAGTGATTGTGGCTCTTTTGGTAGGTTTGGGTCAGCACACAAGACATTGGCGCACCTTCCGTATCCGCAATTCACCCTTACTGCTACACGGACAAAAAGAACCACCTGCGACTAAGGCTGTATCATGGCAACCCAACAATTCCAGTAGCGTTCTCTGAAACGAAAGCAAACTTCACATGTTTACAGGCAAACCGCTATGGCAAACAGCATATTTTCTAACACTAGCTTACAGAGCATTATTTTGCAGTCATCTAGTTTCAAGTCAAACCTTACTCATGCGTAAAGTAATTCCTGTTGTACAGAAGTTATCCTGTTGTTTAAAATGAATGGTTTTAAAAAAAAAAAAAAAGTGCAAACGACAAATACATGTTGGTGTTTGTATGGGTTTATCTAGAATAAAATGCATTTGGAGGTTATTTTGGTTAACTGGCGTACTTTAATGCGGTCAGAAGCAAGCAGGCACAGCTTGGAGCGGCACCTAGGGCCTGCAAGGAGCAGAGTGTAAGACAGGGACTGCTGTTGGCTGAGTCTTGCCATGCTCCCCGGCAGAGCCACCTGGGTCAGCCTCGTAGGCCACAAACTGCTTCTATCACATGCTGGAGCTGGGAAGTACAGAAGGCAGGTGTGATGCAGCACCAGGTGGTGCTGGGGGTGGAGAGGACCCAGCCTGAAACCCAGGAGCTGTTGCACGGAGGTGCTGCGTGTAGTGACGACTAAATCTGGTAAGAGGTGGATCCCCTTGTGTTCTTGCTGGTCCTCAGAGATGAGAGGGGCTCGGGGTGGCTGGACTTACCTTTTAATAGATGTGCCAATCACTGCTGTGACTGCAGGCCCGACACCGATGCACGGACAGCCCGGCTGCTGCAGGTCCAGCTGCATTCAGAGGAAGCAGTTGGCTGCACAAGTAGCACGGTTTATTCATATGCAACATACACAGATTCTTCAAGACTGATGGAGATGAAGGCACTAAGCTGCAGACCACCTACAGAGCTCTAAAATACAATTGCAATCACAAGCTTAATCTCCCAGGGAAGCACTGGGTGTAGCCACAGTCACAGAGATTACCAAAAGGTGTCCCTTCTGGGGAGAGCGAGGAGGACAGACCCTACGGTCTGAGCCAACAATTTGGTGTCAAATTCTCATCCCCCAGTTAGGTCTGAAATAGGGCTAACATCTGTACCTTGTTGTGCAGAGTGTGGAGGTGGGACTGTGGCCAAGTCATTCTTAGTCAGCCTTTAGCAGTTGCACAAACATTGATGACTTCCTGGGTAGCTTCTGCCAGAAGCAGGTAACTGCTGCAATAAGCAGGAGAACAGGACAATTGGAAGAAGGGGGCTGCGCCTTCACCCTGGTCCATGACAACACAGACCACCAGCTTTTCACCCAGCCCCCCTGTCCTCATCACCAGGTGTTCTTCATAATTGATAAGCTTTGCAATTGCCAGTGGTTTTGTGCTTCCCACAGGAGGCTTCCTGGCAGCCTTCCCCCCCTCCCGGGGCGGGCTGAGGCCGCAGTGCCAGCCCTGCCACCACATCGCCTTCTGGAGCTGGGCTACAGCGTCACTGCATTAAGGCTCCAAGGCTGATGGTACTTCTAAAAAGCTAAAAATGTTAAAAATGAGGATAACCTGACAATCGTCGTTTCCGAAGAGGGTGTATGTGGGGACAGGGAGCAGCCCACAAACCAGTAGCTAACCATCGTTCTTCCTCCCGCTGGTGCCCTCTTCCTGCCCTCCAAGGCTTCCCTAGTGGGTACAAACCACCCTCCCTGCCCCTGACATCCGATAAATCTTGCTGAACAACACATAACTAGCGCCAGGGACAGACACGCAGGGCTGCCAAGAGCCAGCCCTGCAACCACTGCATGCTGGTAAGCACCAGTGACCATCACACTTGGCAAAGCCAGCTCAGGCACGGAGAGTTAACTCTTCCAAATGAATCCTGCAAGAGACAGTAGAAATAGCTGCTTTGACTCGTAACAGTTACACTGTTTTCCTCAGAGAAGTCTTAAATTCCCCAAGAGCGAGCAGTACAGTCCTTATCCTTATGTGCTGTACAGAAAATAAAAAATGCAGCCTCTGGAGAGAGAGGCTGAATCAGTGACAATGATGTCACCATATGCAGTGTAGTTATTCAACCGTCTATTCAGTTATTCAGTCTTTGGGCACCGTACTATAAGAGAGACATTGAGGTGCTGGAGGGTGTCCACAGAAGGGCAAAGAAGCTGGTGAGGGGTCTGGAGACCATGTCTTATGAGTAGCAGCTGAGGGAACTGAGACTGTTTAGTCTGGAGAAGAGGAGGCTGAGGGGAGACTTTGTGCTCTCTACAACTACCTGAAAGGAAGTTGTGGAGAGGTGGGTGCTGGTCTCTTCTCACAAGTAACTGGCGATAGGACAAGAAGAAATAGCCTCAATTTGCACCAGAGGAGGTTTAGACTGGATATTAGGAAAAATTTCTCTACTGAAAGAGTGGTCAAGCACTGGAACAGGCTGCCCAGGGAAGTGGTGGAGTCACCATCTGTGGAGGTGTTAAAAAAAAACATGTAGATGTTGTACTTCAGGACATGGTCTAGTGGTCATGGTAGTGTTGGGTTGACTTGATGGTCTTAGAGGTCTTTTCCAACCTTAACAATTCTATTATTCTATTACTACAGTTTAATAACAGTTTCAAACAAGCTATTAAAAGACCCTGTGCCACACATCTCACTGCCTCATTCTTTCACTGCAGTGTTTTGAAAACAAAGAAACAAACCAAAAACCAGATAAAACAATTCCTGCACTTTCACTGAAGTTTTCATTGTGAAGTCAAAAAAACCCAAATTCATCCTTTAAAAGGTTTTTACTAAACTGCTAATGAGGAAAAAATTTAAATGAATACATTCAACCTTTAATAATTTTTTTTGTTAACAAATTAGAGCAGCAACAAATACAAACTTAACATTCTCATAATGTGAAGGCCGTTTGTTGTACTTAATCTCCACTACGTTCTATTAGAAAAGCCGATTATTGCCTATTCGTGTTATGAAATGGAAAAAGTGCCACGAAATGGCACTTCAGCTTCTGAACGAGTTGTGGTGAATGGCTCAATG
>VZZY01025867.1:0-10457 GCA_013400335.1 Eurystomus gularis | reverse complement strand
AGGGAAGGACACCATTTCTTGTACAGTGTTTCAAAATTTCTTTTCTTCAAAACTTAATTCTACTTCACACCAGAAATCAAGTCAGAAACATAAAATGAAAGAGGGGGTTTGCTGGGGAGAAGTCCTCAGGAAAAATAGTCTTCAAAGTGCAGCTCCTCAAGATTTTACAGGGAATCATTATTTAGCTGATTGCTTAAGACCAAACATTTCACAGGAGCATTACCTCTGTAAGGCTAATTGTTTGCAGCAGTAGTGTCTCAGTTAAATACTTCTTTCGGCTTTCCACTGCTACTTTAACAGTGTGATAAATTTAACAGAGAATGTGTATATGCTATCCAGCTTAAAACAAGTAACTGCTTAATAACTTTCCCTTGATGTATTTTTAACTGAGATGTAGTTTCAGTGACTTAGAAACATTGTCATTAGAAAAAAAAAAGCAAAACATGAATTTGCAGTCACTAAAAATGATGTCTTTTTCACAGTTCATAAAATATCTCCATCCAGCCTTTAGTACTACTTATTTAGTTTATTAATTATTAATCTTCCCTGTTTATCATTAATTTAACTCATTATAAATAAGAATGACAGTGCAGGAAATGAGCGGTGAGTAGATGAGTGGAACAGAGCTTAGCTGTGGTCCTTAGCACTATCGACTAATCACAAGATATGATATATTTCAAGAAACAAAAGGAAATTATTCTCACTTTTTTCTCCCATAATCCAGAAGTCCTTGTAAAGGAAATTCCTTTCAAATATATATATTAAAAAAAACCCCAAACCAAACAAAACAAAAAAAAAACAGAGGCAAACTGAAGCAAGTAAAAAATACTGCCTTCTTATTCCCACCAAAAGCAAAACAAAATAAAAACTCCGAACATAACAACACCCTCAAAAAATATCAATCTTTCAAAAATTGAAACACTAAGACATAATCCTTAGTGGGAACTATGTGCCGTGAGTGAGTTTGTAATGTCTCTGTAATACTGAGGTGTTGTAGTCTGGATGAGAGACACCCCTGATTGTTTGAAACTGAAAAAAATTACTGCATCTTTGCTGCCACTTAGGCCTTCAATATAGGCGGCCTAACATAGAGGGTCTTCACTGAGGATGTCAGAATTATTTCAGACATAAACTATTTAAATAAATTCATTATCCCAATTTAATTGGTAATAGACAATTCCTTGTCCCCTGCTGGCCTTCAATGACATTACCTAATCTGAGAAGTTTAGATTTGGAAATAAAAATTCTGCATCAGGCAGTGCACTGGAAATTGATGCAAATTCTGCATCAGAAGACACTGTATATCACATCTATCCCAGAAGCTAATCCCTTTCTATAGTAAGCATGGCATGTGTTTTCTATTGAGGAGCCAATAGTTTCATAAACCATATTGAAGATGAATCCTGCTACAATGTCTTAAACATCTCATTAAAATACATTGAGGAAGAGAAGGATTCTGTAAATAAAAGACCATTTGCATATTGTTGCTTTTAAATAAAAGGAAATACTTTTTTTCTCTTCACAAGAAGTAGTGATAATGTTATTGGGAAAAATGACTCTCCGGTGCTGTTTCACAAGAATCATCCAAGAAGATTACTGAACCAGCCAAAGTCTGCTCTCTTGATCTTTTATTGCCTCCTCTCAGGATCCTGAACTCCACCATTTCATGGTCACTGCAGCCAAGGCTGCACCCAGCCTTCACATCCCCACCCAGTTCTTCCTTGTTTGTATCAGGTCCAGCAGTGTGATTCTTCTCCAGAAATTTCCTGACTTACTTGTTCCATACTGTGCTGTTCTTCCAGAAGATATGGGAAAGTTAAAATTCCCCATGAAGACCAGGGCTTGTAGATATGAGACATCTCCCAGTTATTGAAGAAGTCCTCATCTGCTTTTTCCTTTTGACTGGTACGTCTGTAGCAGACATTCAACACAACATAGTCCATGTTGGCTTACCCACTAATCCTGATCTGCAGGCTCTTAGCTGATTCATTATCCATCCCAAAGCTGAACTCCACACATTCCCACTGGTGTCTCACAAAAACAGCAAATCCCCCTCCTTGCTATCCCAGCCCACCCTTCTCAAAGAGACTGTATTCTTTCATGACAGCATGCCAGTCATGTGAACTATTCCACCACAGCTGCATGTTCATAATGAGGTCATAGCGCTGTAACTTCATATAGATGATTAATTCCTCCTGTTTCCAAAAGTCATTCTGCAAGTCTGAGAGGGAAAAGGCCTACTCCCAAATCACAATTTTTTCAAAGGTCTTTCTTCCTCACTCTCTTCCTTGTGAGTATGTAGAAGATCTAGGCTCAAGTTCTTTCTCTTTGCAATTTTGAACAACCTGAGAAAATATCATTTTAATTTTTTTTGCAAAACTGCATTTATAGGCTGTTTAAGTCACCAACTTAGTTATAATACATATACTAGCAAACAAGATTTTCCAGGCAGTGCAGAATCTATAAAAGACAATTCATGTACCCTTTTAGATTTAACAGTTTATCTTTGCTAAGTAAAGGTTGTCATCTGCGTGAACTGCCCCATATGAGGAACAGAACACTCTTACTTTTTACCTTGCTCTAGCTATCAACTTGGAAGGAAAACTTTTTTGTATCACTATTGAAGAGTTCCTAGAATTTATCACATGAACATAACGTAGGATCTTTTGGGACATATGAGAAAATTATCTTTAGACTGTTGCTTAGAAATTCTTTCTTTAGACTAGAGACTCTGGAGAGTGAGGTTAGGAGGTAACCACAGAATTCAAACCATCTAATAGGTTTCTGTGTTCCTACACAACATCCACGGTCCTGCCAAATCTCCCCAAATCCAGCCCCTGAGCTATTTAACACAGCTGCATTTGACAGAGTAAACACACATAAAAGATGGTTCTTTGTGCTGCTGTCAGCTTCACCAGGTCAGACTCAAGGTTGTGTTGTTTGTTAGCTTCCTCTGTAAACTTCTGGTTTTGAAATGGCTGTCTGAATTATCTTAATTTCAAGTTAAGGCAAAACATCAAGTCCAGGTACTTGATGATTTGCTGTATTTACCTTCAGGAAGATAAAATCATCTGAAATCAACTGAAACCTAAAAGCATGTGGTGGGTTAACCTTGGCTGAGTGCCAGGTGCCCACCAAGCCACTCTATCACCCCCCCTTTCCTTCCCCTCTCCCTCCTCAGCAGAGCAAAAAGAAAGGGGAGGAAAATAAGATGAGAAACGAAAAGCAGTTTAATAATAATAGAAGCAAACCCTTTTCCCTAGCTTTATAGCTGAGCTGACGTCATATGGTATGGAATATCCCTTTGGTCAGTTTGGGTCAGCTGTCTTGGTTGTGTCCCCTCCCAAGATGTTGTCCACCCCATCCCACTGGAGGGGTGACTGTTGGGATCCTTGCTCAGCAGTAGTCACAACACGGGTGTGTTATCAGTACCCTTCTAGCTCCCAGCACAAAACACTGCTGCTATGTGGAAAACCAGCTCAGCCAGACCCACTACAAAGCATTTCATAAATTCTAAAACGTATTGGGAGTTACCAAAGTAACAGTCAAAACATGCATGTGTTTGTAAGGAATACAGCCAAAGATACAGATAAGATTTTAACATTATCTCGCTACTGTTTATTATGTAGCAGATTTTTTAAGTGTCTGAATATTATATTTCATTACGTTTTCCAGAACTCTAGCTTCAGATCATTAAGTCAGACATCCAGGTAGCAGAGCAACTCATGTAAGAACAGCTGAGCAGGCATCTAGTTATGACTGTTTTTTGTAGGGATGTAAAACCAATTATAGCTGTTCAATAGTTGAGAAAGAAGGTAAAGATCTTGGTCAAAAATATGATACTAAAAAGAGGTCAGAAAGATGGTTGAATAATGTCCTTTGGAGATTTTGACAAATTTTTAGAAATTATTATTATTACAGACTGTAATGGAAAATTGATTCTTTTTTTATTTTAATTTTCAGGTTTGTTTTGGGGGGTTTCTTTTGGTTTTTTTACAAAATAGATCTGCCCTAAAAATCCTACTTTCAGACTGAAAAGGTCAGTGCTTTTCTGTGTTTCTCCTTTCTCTTTCTCTGAAACTCTATCCGGTTTCAGAAACTCTATCCTATATTTGAAATAATTCCTGTTGAAAAGGTCAGCAAAATCAATACACCTTTCCAATGTTTCAGGTTCTGGTGAAATGCATATTTTGATGAAAACATTCCATCAAATTCTAGTATGAACATCCTTTTTTTACAGCTAGTAGGTTATCAGAAAGCTTCCACTGCCACCGAGAGTTGTTAGTGGTGCTCAAATACTTACTTTACTCAAAATCCAGACTGGTGCTTAGTTGTGTGACTCTTTTTGCATTACTGTTTATGGCTTAGAGATGGATAGAATGTAACACTTATTTCTTTTAAATAAATAATTTCCACAAAAATCTTGCAATACCAACAACCTTTAAATACAGCAAATATATCTTTTTTTTTCCTTACAATCTGTGTGAGTCAGGCGGAGCTAATTTGTATTAGGTCTCAGCCTTATCCTATCCTTCTTCTTATCCTTATCCTAACAGAAATTTTGCTGCAAATCACAACACAGAACTGTGCCTCATTCCAGTCAGAGACTCAGACACCTCTGATTTTATAGCCATTTTTCTTTATTTCTGGAGGAGTCAGAGCTTTTTCAGAACTTGTCCAAATCTGTAGCACTCACTTCCCAGTGAGTCCCCAGTATAATTCTTCAGGTTTTTAAATCTAGTGAAAGTTTCTTTCTCAGAAGTATGTTAAAGGAGAAATATTAGATGACAAGTTCTAGCTGCATCACTTAATGTGACAAGCACAGGTATCATAACACAGGGCAGAGGACCTTGCATAGATGAGATGAAGGTTCCTAAATACACACACACACAAAAGCTTAAAAATTGCTATACATTGGCTTATGTTTGCAAAGGTTATTTTTTTTCCCACTAGACAGGCAGATAAAAGATATTTTTAGAGTCCAAATTAGTATCAGCCCTGACATTTCTAGATCTTCTATAACATGAACCTGAAGGCTCTCACTAGTGTAGTTGATTCACACAAGAAGCTTTGTTCATTGCTGTGGTGCTCTGATAGCATCTTTGATCATCTCTGACAACTTCCTACGACCTTGTAATCATTTGTTCTTTCCGTAGCATCTTCTGTATCCTTCCACTACCTGAAAGTTTGTACTCAAAAATTTTAAATATTTCTTTCTTGTGTGCAAATGTAGGGGTTAAAAAAATGGTGTTAATACCTTTTATGTGATTTTCAGCGGTGGATGTGTAGCCTTCCAAAAGAACAAACACATATTTCCTTGGCTCACTTTTCTTTCTCCATCCCCCTTTCCCTCCCTGATAAACACTGTTGGTGAAGATGGATTTTAAGCTGGTGGAATTATTTCCACTTCATTTATGAAAGTTATGAAAGCTCAGTACAGGTTAATGCAACATTGTAAATCAGACATCTGCATATTGCTATCAATCTCTCTGTCATTGCTGTGAAGTTTACAAGAAGACATAGTTAAAGGGAGTAATGTGGGGAAAAATACCACAAAGGTTTTACTGACAAAATTAATTTATTAGTTTTTTTAATTTATGGATGCCAAAGTCCTGATAATTTTTTAATTATTTTTTTCTTCCCTACTGAAGAGATGACAAGTAGATAATTATTGGGAGATTGTTTCTGTTTTGCTTTTGTTTTCCAGATTTCTCACTAGCTTTAATATGGATAGATACACCATAAAAGCTAGAGAGTCTCTCCTGAGGAATAACAAGTATGTTAGTATGTAAGTACAAATAGGCTCAAATTTAAAAATGTAAGGTTCTGGATTATCAAAGTTTTTTTGAAGAACATAGAATTAAGCACTTTTAAACAATAACCTTAAGTTTCCTGTTTACACCAAGCAAACTTCACAGTTATCTCTATTAGAAGCCCAGTAAAAGCACTTGAAATGCACAATTACTGTTTCCTCATCCATAAACAGTGTATTTCTAACAAAATTATCAAAGCTGTATGGTCTGTTGGCCTCATAAGGGCTCTCAGGCAGCTTGTGGAACCAGCCTAACTGAGGATACGTGGTTCTGTTTCTGGCATGACTAATGCAGTTGGGAAGTATGCCAAGCGTCAGGCTCTTGAGGGAGGAGGGAAGAAAAGAAAGCTAGAAAGAGCCTGGAGGGGAAAGATCCAAGCAAATGAATACCACTGAGCCAGCAGGCTTCACTGGAACAGGGTTTGGCATTTACAGGGCTGTAACGTTAGGAAGCCTGCAGCAATACTGAAGCCCTGCTGCTCTAAGGGGCATCACTACTGAAAAGCAAGCAATGAACCCCATGGGAACAAGGCTGAAACATAGGAAAGTGAGCAACAGTCACACATCAATCCTTATGTTGCACAGGAATGTAATGCAGTACAGGAATGGAAGTGGTTGTGAGGGACATTTCTTTTTCTTGTAAAGAAAATGCAAGGGATTTCAGCTTACGGAAAGGGCAGGTAGCCTTTTATGATGGGAATCAAAACACAAAAAACGTAGCCAACCACTCACCCTGTGAATTTCATTCTGAAGCATCAATTAATGCAGAGGAACAACTGCCAGCAGTTGGCGCTCCAAGTCTGGCCCCTTTAAATTACACTAACCTGGCAAAATAAGGTCACCTGTGTTGCTAGAAAAGATGCCATGCAATTTTTCTTTCTAAATCACTTTGGTGCATATCAAATATAACTCTCCTCTTCAGTGTAATGATAATTTATAGCAAGCTGCCAGCCTCAATGTCAAAAGGGTTAGGCTGGTGATTGCCCAATCTGAACCATCATTGTTTGCTTTCTCTCTCTTTTTTCCTTCCCTCTTTTGTATCTGCTTCTGAAATACCAGCTACCTTGGGAAAACAGACCCTTATTTACACCGCTGCAAAGATATTAAGGCTGTTAAACTGAGTGAGTTCTTTAAGATTCATGGCCAAAAAGGCTGACAAAACTCTGACTGTTTTCCTCCCCCAGAGGGGAGAACAAAAAAAAAAAAAAAAAAAAAAANAAATAAAAATAAACCAAAGAAAGAAAAAACCCCAAACCTGTATCTTTTGTTCTAGAAGATGATAAAAACTGCAATACTGAGCATGACAGTAATTGTCTATCTCTAGTGTAACTGCATGAGAAATTAATTATATGATCTTATGACAACTGGCTTTCTACGTGGCTGGGAGGTAGCGTTAAATGCTGTAGGATTTCAGAGGAGTTTAAGAGTTGCTCAGCTGCAATGCAGGTAATCTGAATGAATTACAGTGCTTTCAATATGCAGCATGAAGGCATGCTCCTTCATATGAACTGGTCAAGGTTATCGTGTCATAGAGTGTATAATTTCATAATCTAAACCTGTTACAAGATATATTGGCTGAATGTGATTTGCATTGCACAGATTTTTAGGAGCTTATGTATATTGTGATCACCAGGATACTCTGTTCCTCCCTTAGCAAAATAATTCCACATTCTATACAACAGGTTCCTCTTCCTATTCAGCCAGTCCATGCTGTCTCTTAGCCAGATGTATCTGACTCAGATATGCATATTACTCTGCATATGCATAGAAGTAAATGTGATGAATTCATCTGAGGTCTTGTTTATGCTGTGTGTGCAAAATGGTATTTTTCCATGAATACATTGGTTTTATATTTTCATTACAGAACAGTAAGTTTCAGATCATATCACTTTCCACAAGTAAAGCTATTAATAAAATGTCTTATGCCTTTATTCGCCACAGATTATCCTTGGCATTATAGGTCATTTGGGTGTATTCCAGTTTCCAGGGATAAAAATGTTATTACCCAATGATTAAAGACTGACAAAATTAAAACATAAAATATAAACATTTGATTTATTTACCTATTCTTGGAGAATTGGAAAGAAAAGGTTGAAAGCATTAAGAACTGCAGTTTTTACAGGAAAAATAATCTTTAATATCAGGGTTATCACATTTCTATTTTTGCACTGGCAAATGGAAAAAAAAATTATTCCTTTTTTTGAGAAACATATATATTTTTGTAATCTTTAATCTCAGAATTTCATTAGGCTCGCAGTTATAACAGTGTTGTGTAAGGAAATGAGCTAGTAAAGAAATTTGTTTTTTAAATTCTATTTGTTTCTGTACTGCTGACATTTCAAAATTCTGTTGAGAACTGACCTTCAATAAAAGGAATTGCTCTGTGGTAATTTATCTAATTTTCATGAAGGATAGGGTCTCCCCAAAATCTTGTCTTTTTAATGTAACTTTTATATAAAGGCACCTCACCCAACATGTTAGGCTGATAAATGAAGTGATGTTAGTATGATAAATTCCCTACCTACTTCTGAACATTCTTATTTGAAATATTTCTGCTAACAGGCACTGACAAGAAAGTATTTTACAAAGCTTGTAAATGGGGGAAATATTATTTTCCCCATTTCTATGCCTGAATTTTTTATATAAGTGCAAATTCTATTTTGGTCAGGTTTTACAGTGGGTGATATGAGATGTCACACCCAGTTCCATCAGTCATGTCAAGAGATGGGTTTGTCACATAACTGAATGAAACAGCAAGACAGAACAAATTATAGAAAATAAAATGATGAACGTTGATCCGCCATGGAAATGCACCTCAGGCTATAACAAAAATAGACTTTGTTGTATGCCACTGGCAATGAATACTGCAGTGTTCATTGTTTGTGGAAAGGAGATTGCTGATGATAAAACCAAACTGAACACTGAGATCTCTCTGCAGAGCCTTGAAGCCACTTTAAGAAACTTTACTGGAACTGGACATAATCCAAAAAGGGAAGACTAAATGTGTCTATGAGCCGTATCCAGCAAAGAAGCCGTCTTTAAATTAATGTTTTCCTTGCCATGGCCATCACTTTCACCTTGACCAATTATAGCACAAGTGTAAATACCAGAGAATGTAGTCTTTAACATTGTTTCTATAATAACTTCTATTCCATCTCAGAGTATATCTGCATACACATAGGAATGCTGTTTGCCCACAAGTTGTTTTGTTCTCAATAGTACACCACTTGGAAGCCTTAGTAGAGATAATAATGATGTAACCACTTCTTTGTGTTGTGGTTTTCTTTTTTGTTTTTAATTACTTCGCAAGAAGTAGACTTGGAATTTACTCTTGGTCTTGCATCCTATCTCCAATGGTAATTAATATAGCATGGTTGGAGGAATAAACAGTAATCTGTAAGTAAACAAATAAACATCTTATACATGTGATCATGTTTTATCTAATGACTATGGATTGGTTAAATCTGGACTGTCAAATTATCTCCAACTTTTTTTTCAACAATATCACCATAAATCTGGATATTCTTTTATCCATGTAAACATTCAGTTCCTTTTAGAAACTCAGTACATTCTTGGTTTCCACAGCTTCCTGCAGCAACATGTCACACTGTCTAATCCAACGTATTTTGTGCCAGTGTGTTTTACTTTAGTTTTCAATTGCTACCTCACAGGTTTTCATAACAAACAAATTGCACTTATAACCAACTGGATAAATATCTTTGATCTGCATGAAAAATGTGCCTGATTGTTGTCTTTTTTTGGTAAATCTTTATATTGTGATAGTTTATATGCTATACTGTTGATGTTAGAATGTTAAACAGCACCAAATAGTGACATGAGGGCTCTGTTAGCTGCTTGTCAGTGACAAGGAGAATCCAGAACAATTCAAAAAACTGTGTATTTGTACAGTCAGATGTATACTTGTGACATTACTGGAACAGTTAAATATATTCCTCAATGGATACTACTGACCTTCAGTTAGAGTTTAAGCATTCAAAGCTCTCATAGTAAAAGTGATATTTAAAAATCCAATTTACTTTCAAAGAAAGAGCTATCAGTGCTAAAATACTGAAATACAGTTTTGATCATATGCCAGCTCACCAAATAAGGGGGTTTTTTTTGTAGCATGTCATTAAAGATAATTAATTTCCTGCTCTGGGGCACTACATAAGAAAGTAAGAAAGTGCTAAAGGTTGCAAGTCTTATAGGATAACATTCAAGAGTTTAGTAGAACAGACAAAAGGGCAGTCTCTGTTGTGGTATGATTCTTACCGCTGTTAGGAAATGACCATAGGAAATTGTCTTCAGATCTTACTTGTAGTAATTTCAAATATAGATCATTGGTTTTCTCCAAAATAAATCTCAGAAGCAAAATAAACCTAAGTGTCTCTGCTAGTGCTCTAGTGTTCAGATAAGGAGGGGACTTTTGAAACATGTGTTGCAATGATCCCTTTGAATGTGCTGTTTCCCATTGCAGAGCAGCTTTGGGTACAGGTGTCATGGTTATTCAGGAGCTAGTAGTGAACCAGGGAACTAATTTACTTGCTACTGTAGATAAAATGATACACATATTGATCACTAATTGAAATAACAAATAATTTTATTTAATACAAACCATGAAGAATAACAGATGAGGAGAAGGCTG
>VZZY01025863.1:30407-45062 GCA_013400335.1 Eurystomus gularis | reverse complement strand
GGGGGGGGGGGAAAAAAAAAAAAAAAAAAAAGAAGAAAAAACCCTCATCTCACATGAACAAGCATGAGCCAGGGCCGGAGGGAGGGAGGAGGGTCGGCTCGAACGCAGGGCATGTGTCTGACGCGCGGCAGAGCAACGCACGCTGCCATGAGGACATTAAATTTTAAAGGGGACTGGCGGGCAGCGCGAGCCAGGGAAGGGTGGGCAGCTGCCTTCACCCGCTGCCTTCACCAGAGCTTCCCTCCGTGCTGCAAGGGGCTGGTGGCTCCGAGCAGCAGCAGCATCATCTTGTTCCTTCACCCTCCTCAGCTGCCTGTCCCCAAATTTACTGATTTCCCCCCCAAACACACCCTGTTTTTTCCTGCTGCAGGTCCCAATTAATGGATTCTGACATGGATTATGAGAGGCCAAACGTAGAAACTATCAAGTGCGTCGTGGTCGGGGACAACGCGGTGGGCAAGACCCGACTCATCTGCGCCCGCGCCTGCAACGCCACGCTGACCCAGTACCAGCTCCTCGCCACCCACGTGCCCACGGTGTGGGCCATCGACCAGTACCGCGTCTGCCAGGAGGTGAGGACCGTCGGGGAGCCGAGTAGGGAGGCTGGTGGGGGGCTCTGCTCATGGGAAGCCCAAGGAGATGAAGTTGCGTTCTCCCCGCAGGGGAATTGTGAATTACTCCTCCGTGCCCAGCACGTGGTGGGGACAGCTCAGCTCTTGCAGGGCTTGAGGACTCGGGAGCTGGATGGTGTTTCTGTTCCCGCAGGTGCTGGAACGCTCCCGGGATGTGGTAGATGATGTTAGTGTGTCCTTGCGGCTCTGGGACACCTTTGGTGACCACCACAAAGATCGGCGCTTTGCCTATGGCAGGTAGGAGAGAGGCAGAGCCTTGTGCTACCCCAGGCAGGGAGGGAGGACAATGCCAAAGCATGGTGGGGTTGGCGCCATCGCCAAGCTGGACCTTGACCTTTCTCTCCTTGCAGGTCCGACGTTGTGGTTTTGTGCTTCTCCATTGCCAACCCCAACTCCCTGCACCATGTGAAGACCATGTGGTACCCAGAGATCAAGCACTTCTGCCCCCGCGCGCCCGTCATCCTGGTGGGCTGCCAGCTCGACCTGCGCTATGCCGACCTGGAGGCTGTCAACCGGGCACGGCGACCCTTGGCCAGGTGGGACTCTTGTGCTCTGGAGATGTCCGTGCCTGCCCAACGCTTTCTCCTTATCCTGCATCTGGAGGCGTCTCTTCATTATCTCCCCTCTTTTTCAGGCCAATCAAACCTAACGAGATCCTTCCCCCAGAGAAGGGGAGGGAGGTAGCCAAGGAGCTGGGGATCCCTTATTACGAGACAAGTGTGGTGGCCCAGTTTGGCATCAAGGACGTCTTTGACAATGCCATCCGTGCCGCCCTCATCTCCCGCCGTCACTTGCAGTTCTGGAAGTCCCACCTCCGCAACGTGCAGCGGCCTCTTCTCCAAGCCCCCTTCTTGCCCCCCAGGCCCCCTCCGCCCATCATCATCGTCCCAGACCCCCCTTCCAACAACGAGGAGCGCCCAGCCCACCTCTTGGAGGACCCCCTGTGCGCGGACGTCATCCTGGTGCTGCAAGAGAAGATCAAAATCTACGCACACAAGATCTACCTCTCCACCTCCTCCTCCAAATTTTATGACCTGTTCCTCATGGACCTGAGCGAGGAGGACCAGCAGAGCACCGCGGGGCACGGCTTCGGGGTGGCCGTCACCGCGGCCGCTGAGCGGATGCTGCACCAAGAGGAGAGGCACCACGGGCGGGATTTCCTCCTCCGAGCTGCTAGCTTTGATATCTGCGAGAGCACCGAGGAGGCCGGATCCGGCCAACGAAAACCGTGCCTTAGAGCCTCCACCAGTGATGGGATCCTGCGGGGCAACCGCTACGAGAACGGGGAGCGTGGGCTGCGGCGGGGAAGGGACCTCTCCTCCTGGAGCCGGGCTTTCATCAGCATCCAGGAGGAGATGGCAGAAGACCCGCTGACCTACAAGTCCAAGCTCATGGTGGTGGTGAAGATGGATGCTTCCATCCAGCCAGGTCCTTTCCGGGCCGTGCTGAAGTACCTGTACACAGGGGAGCTGGATGAGAACGAGCGGGACCTCATGCACATTGCTCACATCGCTGAGCTGCTGGAGGTGTTTGACCTCCGGATGATGGTGGCCAACATCCTCAACAACGAGGCATTCATGAACCAGGAGATCACCAAAGCCTTCCACGTCCGGAGGACCAACCGGGTGAAGGAATGCCTGGCCAAGGGGACTTTCTCGGGTACGACTCTGGGCTGAGGGGGACAACCATCATCAGCTCCCCCTCTCCCTCGTGGGGCTCTGCCGTGTGGATGGGGGTTTTGGAGCTCCTGGCTTTGCCCCATGTGTGAGCGGGTCAGCAGGCGCTGACTCACCTTTTTTTTTTCCCAGAAAGTATGAGTGTTATGGCCCTTCCTGAGGGTTTCCTGCTCCTCTGCCCATCTGGTAGCTCTGTTTATTTACGGGAGAGCAGCAAAGGCGACTTCCTTCCCTCCCTGGCCCAGATTTTCACAGGGTCATCTGATTTATGAGGAGCAACATGCCCTTGGTAGGACTTCCCCAGCTTTCCACCAAGCACCATGGGCTGCAGTGCTGTGGGGTGATGTTCCAGGGGAGTGAATGTTCCCTCCTCCCTCCAGCTGAACTTGTTTCATGAGGATGGAGCTTGATGTGGTCAAGCAATCGCTGTCAGGGGACAGATTGTGCTGGCCCGTGGCACACCTTAGGAAGAGTCCTGCTCCAGGGTGGAGATCAGAGCAGGAGGTCCCCAGGTCCTTCCCAGCTCTCCCGAGGACTCAAGCTCAGGAGAGACATTTGATTCCTGGGGTTTTCCCCCATTGCTTTCAAACGTTTCGTGGTATGGCTTGGGAAGATCCTTCAGAAGAGCCAGAGCCCCACCAAGGCCTGTCCCTGAGCTCCTCTGAGCCAGTGCAGGATGCTGGAAAAAACCCAGGAGATCTTTAGAAGTTATAGGATGTTCCAGGCTCTGTCCCCTTCCCTCCACTGTCCCCGGTGTGAGACGTTTTGTGGCTGAGTCCCAGGTGATGGTGACAGTGCCGGTAGCATCCCTCTGCTTGTCCCCAGATGTCACCTTCGTGCTGGATGATGGTGCTATCAGTGCCCACAAGCCCCTGCTCATCTCCAGCTGCGACTGGATGGCCGCGATGTTCGGTGGTCCCTTCGTGGAGAGCTCCACCAACGAGGTGAGGAGAGGCCCCAGGACTTGTCCCAGGAGGGTGGGACAGCTGATGACGGCCACGGGGTGACAATTGGCGTGTGTCTTGCAGGTGGCTCTTCCTTACACCAGCAAGAGCTGCATGCGGGCGGTGCTGGAGTACCTCTACACCGGGCAGTTCAGCTCCAGCCCCGACCTCGACGACATGAAGCTCATCATCCTTGCCAACCGCCTCTGCTTGCCGCATCTGGTGGCTCTCACCGGTGAGTCGAGGTGGCTGCAGTGGGACGGTGTCCCCTGCTGTCCCCAAGCTTGGTGGCAGCACGGTGCTCCTGCTGTCACCCCGTCCCTAAGCCCATGTGTGCCCCACAGAGCAGTACACAGTCACCGGCCTGATGGAGGCGGCGCAGATGATGGTGGACATCGATGGCGACGTGCTTGTGTTCCTGGAGCTGGCTCAGGTAGGACATGGTGGGACAGGACCAGAGATGCACGAGATGCTGGGTGATGCCACGCAGAGGGTTCCAGCAGCTCCAGGGGCAGAGAGGACAACTAGATCTGGTCTTGGATGCCCCTGGAGGTGAATCCCTCCTGCTCCCCCAGTGGTCCATGCCACGGTGGCTCTGAAACAGGCTCCATCTCTTCCAGTTCCACTGCGCCTACCAGCTTGCCGACTGGTGCCTCCATCACATCTGCACCAACTACAACAACGTCTGCCGCAAGTTCCCCCGGGACATGAAGGCCATGTCGGGAGGTGAGAGGGTGCCAGGGTGGGATGACGGGGGTCCTGGTGGTCTCAGGGCTGTCCTCACCCCCCGTCTCCCTGCAGAGAACCAGGAGTACTTCGAGAAGCACCGCTGGCCGCCGGTGTGGTACCTGAAGGAGGAGGATCACTACCAGCGGGCGAAGAAGGAGCGGGAGAAGGAAGACTACCTCCACCTCAAACGGCAGCCCAAGAGGCGGTGGCTCTTCTGGAACGCCTCCTCCTCCCCTTCTTCCTCTCCTTCATCGTCGGCAGCCACAGCCTCCTCTTCTTCCTCCTCCTCCTCCTCCTCGGCTGTGGTTTGAAAGCCCGTCCTTGCCCTGGCTCCAGCATCCCTGGGAGGAGACGGGGAGGAGGAAGAGGAGGAGAAAGAGGAGGAAGGGTGGGATGACCTGCCCCAGCGCCAGGCGTGGAGCGGCCAAAGCCCTGGAGAAGATGGTGGCAGCAGGGGCCAGTCCCTGCGGAGGGGCTGGGGGCCAGGCACCAGCCCCCGGCACTCCTGGAGCTCTGCTCTCCCCGTGCCGAGGCTGCCAGAGACCGAGCAGCAGGAGAAACTCATGTTTACAGGAGCACGAGGGCTGTGTTGTGGTTTCATTTTGGTTCTTTTTTGTTTGTTTTTTTTTTTCCTTTGAACATCAGCAGCATGAGGAAGAAGAAGAAGAAACCCATCCCGCTTCCACTTTTAATTTGTAACCAGAAGCTGCGGGATAGGGTTGGTTTGTCTGATGGCATCTCACCACCCTGGGCAGCCGGAGCTGTGGTGGGGGTCCTGCCACCCCCTTCGACTTGCAGCAGGGCCAGGCAGGGTGCAGGGGACTCCCCAAGTGCCTCCAGGCACTGCAGCATCCCTCCTTCTGCTCACAAGTGGGGTCTGGCCTAATTTGGGGAGGGAGCAGGAGCCCTCTCTTCCCTGCCTCTTAATTTTTCAAAGCAAAGCAAAAAAACAACCCAAACTCACCCCCCCCCCGACCTGACACACCAGAAACCAACCCCAGGCCCGGGGCTTGGGATTTTAGCCTGAAAGGCTCCATTGTAATAAATGGTATTTTAAAAGCCCAGCGTGGTCCCTGTGTGTTTGGGAGGAAGCAGCTGGACACAGGGCATCCTTGTGCCCTGCTTGGGGTGAAACCAGCACCCCCCCTTGCCCCAGCGCTCCAGGGGTGGACAGGGCCTGTGGAAAAGCGCTGCAGGATCCAGCCATCAAAAAACTCCTCTACAAGGAGAGGTGAATCATAGAATACCAGGTTGGAAGGGACCTCAAGGATCATCTAGTCCAACCTTTCAAGGTGAAAAAAATGTCGTTTCAGTGAGATGGTCCAACACCCTGTTGAGCTGAGCCTTAAAACTGTCCAATGTAGGGGAATCCACCACTTAAATGGCTTTGCCATCAGACTAACTCTGCATGTCCCACCTGTGTCTTCAAAGACAACATGGCCCCAGGGCTTTGCAGGACTGCCAGGCTGGGCAGGGGAGCAGGAGGGACCCAAACTTCTGCTCGCCCTCCCCAAAGCTCCTTTGAGCCCATCCCTGGCAAAGAGGCTACTGCTGGAGCATGTAGGGATGCTCCAGAGGGTTGCTCTTGGTGGTGTCCCCTCCCACTGCTCCTCTTCCCAGCTGGCCCCTGTAGAGCACCTTGGAGTCCCTCGTTTCACATGCTCATCCTCAGCCACGGATGCAGGAGCGAGGCTGCAGCTCCAGCGAGTGTTCTCACACCTCGCAGCCCCAGCAAGCAGGTAGGACGACAAATTTCCTTCCCTTTCAAATCCAGGTGCTCGCTGCTGCTTCCGAGCCCCGTTTCCCTTCCTCAGGCAAGATCCAAGCCCCTGCGTCCTGGCACCAAATCCTGCATGTGCCTGGCTCTGCAGGAGCTCCCTGGTTTGCATGCCTGGGATGCACACGGGGGGCCGCCCAGGACAGGACCTCGGGCTCGAAGCCTCCTGGCACGTCACCAAAAAGCTCCTGCTTTTCGCACTTTGCCCGGCCGCGCGTTACCGATAAACCCCAAGGGCAGCGCGAAGGCTGGTGGGCAGCTCAGGGGGGGCTTCTTGGGCCGAGCAGAGCCCTTTTCTCACTTAAGCACTGCATGGATTTGCAACACGGCTATTGCAACACACAGAGCCCTGGCTGGGTGGAGGGGGGGAGCGCCGCAGCCCCCCAAGAGCAGCATCGCCTGGTCCCAGCCCCTGCACGCTCCAGGGACTGAGATTTCAGCCTCCTGCTTTTTGCAGGTGACTAAAGAACACGGGACTCGCAGGCGTAGGTGTGAAGGCAGAGCCTGGGTTTGCTGCTGAGGGGTTTTTCCCGGCAGGAGCATCGCCGGTGGGGTTGGTTCCCGGTAGGATGCCGGTGTGGCAGAGCACCGACACCACGGGCTGTGTCCTCGGGGCCACGCCGAGCAGCTGCTGAGCATCTGGTCCAGCTCCTTTGGTGCCCACTGAAGCCCAGAACACACCCTCGGCAGAGCAAGGAGCGGGGGGAAAACAAAACGAGATGAGAAGTCAGGAGGATTTTTTTTTTTTTAAAAAAAAAGCTTATTCTTGCTTCATAAAGAGACATGTAAAAACTGGAAATAGCGAAACTGGCTGGGCCAGAGCTCTGTATAAAAACACACAACCATGCCTAGTAAAAACCCACTATTTTTATACTTAAGTTAATAAATGTATACGTTTATAGTTACTAAATAAATACATAAATAGAAACCTTCTGCTTGCGTTTTACAGTGTTGGTGAGGAGGGGGGAGAAGGGGCAGCAGCGGAGGCGGGGGGACAGGCAGCCCTGGCTATGGAGAGGGGCTGGTGCTGCCCCTCGCCCTCTCCCACCGCGCTGGGGAAGGTCATTGAACCAATCGTAGAATGGTTTTTGTTGGAAAAGACCTTAAAGATATGAGGTCTGGGGGGGGGGGTCGGGCTGAGATGAAGCCAGCTCAAGTAATGCAGGAGTTTTTCCAGCCAAGTTGTCCCTGAGCAATGTGTGAGAGCCAGAGCAAGGGGCAAAGCGTTTGAGAGGGAACCCACCCAGCTGGAGGATGGATGGATGGACTGGAGAGCAGGTACCCAGCGGCATGCTCGGACCTCAGCACGTTCACCTTTCCACGCTGACTGGAGATGGACAGGGACAGCAAAGCCACCCCACGGCCAAGGGAACGGGGACTAACCAATTAGCCCAGAGAGAAGGTGGTTTCTGGCACAGCCAGCGTTTGCTGCCCACGTTCCCCATCCTGCTCCGAGGAGGAGCTCGCTCGCTCCCCGCGCTGACCCTTTTTCTTACGCGACCCCAGTGATCAGAGAACAAGTCAGCCGTTCCCATCCTCCCCTCAAAGTCCAGTTTCAAACTGATTCCCAACAGCAAGCAGAACCACTATCAACTAAAATACAGCTTTGAGAAAGTAGCCCAAGAGCCCAGTTAATACTTTCCCACCGCGCACACAGTAACAAGCTTGCTGCCCAGCTCAGACATGTCCTACAAGCAGAAGCCATTGCACAACGCAGGAACCCCCCCAAGAAGGATGATCCAGTTAAAAAACAGATCCTTCTCTGCACTGATCCAGAAGGTGTCCATATAGTACCAGTGCTTCCAAGAGAGACGGTCCCAGAGTCAGCTTTTAAGTGTTCTAGGCTCTTTGCATTGACCCAGGAAATTCAAGGCACCAGCTTGGATTTCAGAAGGAAGCACTGACGTCGAGCCTCTAGCTCCAGCAGAGAAGACCATGAGGTTTGTAATTCATGAGGCAGTCAGCTCCCCCAGGCTCAGCTGAACTGTACAATGGCTTCAAATAGAGAAGAGCCACAAAAGGACTATAAAAAGACAAAACTCAAGTGTTCTTGGAGGTATTCACAGCTTCAGCTTGAAGTGGGGAGGTGGAGGGCCTGCCCTGCTCCTCAGCTCCCTTCGTACTGGAAAAATCCCCTCTGGACCAGCTTGGTGGAGATCTCCTCTGCAACCCCTCTGAGGTTGATCTGGTGCAGGGTCTCCAGCAGTGTGTTCACGGAGGCGTTCATGCCTTGCTTGTTATACCACGTGTTGAGCATTTGGAAGAAGGACTCCTGCGAACACTTGTCGTTCTTCTCTGCAAGGTCAATGTCATTTTCCTGCAGATCAAGAGCTCGGACGTATCTCTTCCAGTCCCTGACGGGCACAACTTCAGCAAAGATGTAAAAAGAGTTTCGCAGTACTACAGGGGAGAGAAGGGCAAAGCTCAGAGAACAGGGCCGAGCAAGGAGAGATGGGTCAGAAAGGATTTTGCCCAGAAAGCTCATCCCACAGGCTCACCCCCCTCCCTGCCCCCCAGTACACCCCTTGGGCCCCAACACTTACACTTGCTGGGGTCTCTTCCTTGCACAGGAACCAGATTCTTCCTGGGTGCCACCTGGAAAGACAATGTCCTACAGCACCCACCAAGCCCCAGCACAAACACCGTCCCCAAGCCCCATGAATGGTGGGGCTGGAGACCCTCTCCCTCTCTCTGGGGGCTGTTGGGGCAGGAGATCACCACCTCCCACCCCCAGGACACCCATCCTTTCCTAGCTTTGGGATGCCAGCAGTCCCCAAGAAGGGGAGAGCTCCCTTACGGGTCCCAGCCAAGGAGAGAAGAGCTGTTTGCTCAGCGTCAGCATTAAATCTGCAGAGCACTCTGACAGCCGAGCACAACGAGCAGATCTTGCAGCCCTGAGCCCAGAACAAAGACAAGAGACCTCGCACCGTCTTGGTGCAGGAGCCGTGGTCAAGTCCTGGAAGCCCTCCCAAGCTGATCAGCTTGGTGAAGGCAGAGGAAAGCATCTGGAAAGATGCTTTCTTCTGCATCTGAAAGACCTTGGCCGAGCACCATGGAACAGAGAGGCAGGATCATGTACCTCTGGCCCCGATGCCCCGGGGAGCAGCTGATCCCGGACAAACTGCTCGTTGCGGATGTTGTCCTGCGTCCCCAGGCCCCCCCTGCGGAACCTCGTCAGCTGCCGCACCAGGTAGTCCTGCAGCGGGGAGGAAGCACAAACCAGTCAGGTTGGGTGGTCCTGGGAGGGCAGGGCTCACACCAGCCCCTCAGGGAGGCCATCCACAGCGGTGGCACCCACCCGGGTGGAAGGACTCAAGGTGGCACTCACCTTGAGCTGGAAGGAGCCCCGGTACAGCTCAGTCCTTCCTTTAACCCGGGGTTCCCACTGGGGACCCTGGATGTGCCAGCACCTCTGCCAGGGAAGGGTTAACAGCACCAGGGAGGGGGCTGCAGGTACCCCACACACAGCAGGGCACTACCAGAGACCCTCCTCTGCTTGGCTCAGCTCTACCACATCCCTGCAGGGATGAGACTCATCCCCCTGCTCCTCCAGCCTTCCCAGGAGCTGCAGGCAAAGTGGGGAGCAGAGGGGAGACCTCACCCCAGCCCCACAAACAGAGCCACCACCACCCCCCTGCTATCCCAGTAACTCACCATCACGGTGCAGGGCTTCCCGCTCAGGTCTCTTCCATCCCCTGGAAGATGAAAACTGTGCTGTGATCCCTCTCCCCCCAGGCAGGTCCCTCTTCCCAACCAGCCGACACCTGCAGAGCCCCCGGCCAGGGCGAGCACTCAGGGGGCCAAAGAATCAGAATGGTTTTGGTTGGAAGAGACCTTTAAGCTTACTGAGTCCAACCATTCCCCCAGCACTGCCAGGGCACCACTAACCCCTGACCCTCAGCACCACATCTCCACGGCTTGGAAACCCCTCCAGGGATGGGGACTCCACCACTGCCCTGCCCAGCCTGGCACAGCCCTTCACAGCCCTTCCCAGCAAGAAATTGTTCCTCATGGCCAACCTCAACCTCCCCTGGTGCAACTTGAGGCTGTTTCCTCTTGTCCTGTCACTTGTTCCTTGGGAGAAGAGCCCAACCCCACCTGGCTCCAACCTCCTTTCAGGGAGTTGTGCAGAGCCAGAAGGTCTCCCCTGAGCCTCCTTTTCTCCAGGCTCGACACCCCCAGGTCCCTCAGTCACTCCTCAGAAGACACCTGGTGCTCACCTGAGGACCGGCAGCAGTAGCACATGCAGACAATGGCAAGCACAATCAGAACCAGAAGTACCCCCACTCCGATCATGATCTGGTAGTCTAAAGTGGACAAGATAGGGTGTGTTGGGAGCAGCTCCTGATCTCCTTCCTCCACAGCTCACACCTCTGTCCCTCATCCCATCTCCACTCCTCCAGCAGCCCCCCACTTACTGGAGGAGCCAGAGGTGCTGGTGGGAGGGGGAGGCCCGCACTGGAGGTCACGGTGTGGTGTGCAGGGAGCCAGCTCCACTTCACCTTTGGGACACCTGCAAAACAAGGAGACGGGGCAGGCTCAGTAGCTGAGAGTCCCACCACAGATCCCACCCTGGAGGAACCCACCACGTCACCCAGCTCACCGTGGCTGGCACTTCTGGCACATCTCACACGGGTGGTCCGGGGAGCAGAAGGTGCCATTCTTGCAGATACACTGTGTGTTCCTGTCTGCTCGGCAAGGACTCAGCTCCACCTGATCTGCAAGTGAGAGGAGAGACAGCTCTACCCCAGCCCCTCCACACCACGCTCCTCCACTTGCTTCCTTCCTTAATGTGGCTAATGACCCGAGCTGCACCTGCAAGCCTGGGGAAGACCAAATCACTCTGTTGCTGAGTGTCAGCCTTACCCTTTCCTGCCCCGCTGTGCCCGAGAGAAAAGCAACGCTCACATCAGGAACAGGTTGCCCAGAGAGGTGGTCACTGCCCCATCCCTGGAACCATTGCAGGTGAGGTTGGCCGGGGCTCTGAGCAACCTGCTCTCCTTGCAGATGTCCCTGCTCAGTGCAGGGGGCTTGGCTGAAATGAGCTTTAAAGGTCCTTCCCAACCCAAACCAGTCTGATTCTACGATCAAAGCTCCACCAGCAGCCTACAACTGAGCCATGAGCTCAGTCCTCCTGCTCCTTGCTGGTCTCCAGTCAGCTGAACCCAGCCCATGCCATCAGCCGGCGTTCCCTCTCACACCCCAGCTCGTACCTTCCCTACACTTCTGGCAGCCCAGGCACCGGGGAAAGTCATTTGGGTATTCGATGTACTCGTTTTCGTTACACCGGGAACAGCTGCTGGAGCCGTTCTGCTCTTTACAGTGCTCTGCAACGTAGGTGCCTGCAAGACAGGGTGGAGGAGAAAGAAAGGGAGTATCTGTGAGCGTACAGCAAAGGACAAAGACATCTCTGCAGAGACACTGATTCCACTGCCAGGGAAGTTAAAAGGCAAATTAGGAACTAAAAAAAGGAAAATGTTCCCATAATGGGTCCTTAGACCTCATGACAGTGGAGCAGGGCAGAGCTGGAGCACCCGCTGCCTCCTCGCAAGGAGCAAGGACACGCCGGCTCCGCAGGCAGAGACGCGGCGAGGTTGCACATGGTGTGAGCGATGTCTGAGAGCATCTTACCTGCGGGACACTTTCTGCACCAGAGATTAGTGTTCTGGACTTGGTAAAAATCTCCCCCTCCCCTGCTTGCATCCAGGGGATCCAACTTGTCCCTCCTACCCAGCACTGCTGCAGCAGTTCCCCAAGCAACTTCCTGTGAAAAAAATACAGAAAAACCTGGGTTAAAAACCACATTAAGCCCATGGGGCAAGGGGAGAAAGAGACGGGCAAGAGCTGCTCTGCCCAGTGTGCTCAGGCCAAGCAGGAGAAGAGCTCTGGGGTGGCTCAGAGCTGCTGGACCCAGCGGTCAAAGCTCCCCTTGGTGCAGGTGAAGGGCTCTTTCCCCATACCAGGGTGGTTAATTCCTTGGCAAAGCACGAGGAGGAGGTTTGCAGAGGGATGCCCAGGTTATCAGCGAGGCAAAGGCTCACTAACACTTCCCCAGACCCCCTTTCCTTCCCCAGTTACTGAGCACGTGAACCGGCAGCACCGAAGAAAATGGAAGGGTAGGGAAGAGGAACAGGGAGGGCGTTGGTGGGGAGGAAACAGGCCCCATGTCAAGGCTGGTACGTGGCTCCTGTGCCCACAAGAAACACCCGGGCTGCTCCGGGCTCCCAGGGGACAGCACGGCCTCCTCTGCTTCCGTGTTATCCCCGTTATCTTGCTGCGGATCGGGAAGCCAGGCCAACGGCCCCGTTTCCGCCAGCTCTCGGAGCACCTTTCTGCCGGCTCAGCTCTTTCTGCACCAGCTGGGTCACCCTGGCCACAGAGCAACGATGCTCAAGAGGAACGGCCACTTGCCCCACTGGGGTATGGGGGGCCTTGGGGCACCCCAGTGTCCCCAGCGGAGGGGGGGTCAATAGCCTTGGCCTCTCAACCAGCACAGGGCACAGCTCCTCCAGGGATATAAATGGATATAAACCTGCTCCTAACTTCAGCCTCTGCTCCAGGGAGCGATGATGCCCAGCCACGCACGGCAGCACTTGGCAGAGGCCCTTTTCTCTTCCCCCCCCCCATACACTAAACCTGCTTCTTAAAGCAAATATTTCTTCTGTGAGTCAGAAGCTGTCTTGAAAGGCTGAAACAATAAACAGGCTGTCTGGCTGTCCCCTGGGCCAGCCTGGCCATCTATGGAGCTGATCCACCCCCACTCCTCCTCTCCTGACACTTCCCGCGCTTGTACAAGGAAGGGTGTGAGCACCCAACGGAACCGGAACCAGCCACGGCAGGTCCCGTGGTCAAGGGGCTGTGACGGGCAACGTAGACCCAGAAACGACACGGCTCAGAGTGGACAGGACATGGAGAGGACAATCACCCACTGCCACCACAGCACAGACCCTCCCTCAAGCCCCAGCCAGCCCAGGAATGGGACCATCTCCAGACCCTGACTTGGATGGATCAAATCCACATCCTTCCAACAGCTTCTGGCTCTTCATCTCCCGCTGCTGCTTTCTCCAGCTGCGACGGTTTGCAAGTTTATAAAGTGCTTTTCTAGGAGATAAGTTTTGCTTTTTGCCTCCCAGCCGCAAGCAGATCTCCGGTCTTGAAAGTCCTCAAGGACTGAGACTGGGCAACCTGTCCCACTGTCCCCACGAGGGAATAAAACCAGTCTTTCTTCCCCATTCAAACCCTGCCGAGACCCTGAAGGTGGTCAGAGCAACACCCCAGCATGATCCGCTGCTTGGGAAGGCCCCTCAGGCGCAGGATTTCATTCCTTTTCATGAAACAGCAACTCCGCAGAGCCTGCCCAAGTGCACGCCAAGTTTATCAGCCCACACCAGCAAGCGCACACCACCCCACCATGGAGCCCCCGCCAGCCCCGACTAACCAGGGAGAAGAAACCAGGCTGGGAGCCGTGGGCGAGCCACAGTGATGTTCAGAAGTTTTCACCCACAGTAAACATCCCAAGAAAGCCACGTTGCCTCAAGGCAGAAGAATTACCAGGCAAAGGAATCCCCAACACCCTCACCAGCTAAAAGCCTCTTCTTTCTGGGTGATCAGGTCTGGAGAAAAAGCTCTGCGAAGCAGCAAGCTTTGAACTTTCCCTTTTTTCCGTCCCTAGTTTGTTTTTCTCCTGAAGTGATGTCAAGGAAGGGGCTGGACCAGAGGACAGACCCCTCGCTGAACTCCCGACCATCAATGAACACTCACGCAGCCTTAACACCATCGTAGCGAGGGAGGCTCTCAGCAAACAGTGTTCGGGACCAGAGATAAACGAGGTGCCAGGCATCTGGAGGCATCTCGGGCACCCAAAACGCCCCTGCTCCAAGAGCACCGGTCTGGGATCGCTCCCAGCCGCACATGGACTCTGAGCTCCAGCAAACGCAGAGATTCAGGGGCATTCCTCCTCCCAGCCCGTGGCCCAGGTCCAGGCATGACGCAACAAGCATCGGTGAGCAGAGGAAGGAGCTGCCGCCACAGTATCGTGTGATTATCACGTGAGGCATCATCGGTCCCCCCTCCCCTTTTCTTTTATGAAAAATGAAAAGGGCCAAAAAAGTAAAAGCAAGAGGCTGCTTAGAGCGTGCCCTTAGGTTAGGCTTAGTAAGGCTTGGCTTGATCAGGAAAGTCTAAATAAACTCTGATAAACAATATAGGGAAGGAACTGGATGAGAAGCTGACTCTTAGAACCTGTTACGGGCAGGGCAGCGCAGTGCAGGAATGCCAGCACAGGAGAAGAAACCACATGTCCCAGGGCCGCGGCCATGCCGGGCGTCCTCATGGCCAGGCCAGCCCAGGGATAAAACCCAGGGAAGGATCTTTGGGATAAAGCCCAGGGCAGGATCCTCGGGATAAAACCCAGGGCAGGATCTCCCTGACTTCAGGTGAGACAAGACTTTAGGTATTTCCGAGCTCTACAGCGACACCCAATCCATGGAGAAATATGATGCCATGGAGGAATATTATTTTCTGTCCTAGAAGCCAGCAGTGCGAAGGGTTTGGACATCACTTGGGCAAGTTGGAGAGGCAACATTCCTGCACCAGGCAGCCCAGAGCTGCCTGCGTCCGACCTTGCCGCTTTCAAACATCCGCGCAGTCTTGGCATTGCCGCAAGATCCCGACACCAAATGGCACATGAGGCTTAGAAGCAGAGGGAGCGGAAAACCCCTCCGGTACAAGGAGCACCGTAGGGAAAACCTTCAGCTCTACGTCACCAGCTCCCACATCTCCTCCGAGCGCCATGGCCCTCACCCAGCCCTTGCCCGCTGTCCCACACCCAGCAGGGCTGAGATCATCCTTCCATCCCACCTCCATGCTGCCGCTTCCACCCTGCCCCATGGCCTCAG
>VZZY01025863.1:0-21313 GCA_013400335.1 Eurystomus gularis | reverse complement strand
GGGAGGCCTGAGGTGGCTGGAGAAGGAGCGGGAGTGAAGGGGTTAGCGCCGTGGATGCGGGCAAGGAGAGCGTCATGTCGTAGAATTATAGGTGCTGTTTTGGTTGGAAGAGACCTTTAAGGTCATTGAGTCCGAGCGTTCCCCCAGCACTGCCGGGGCGCCACTAACCCCTGGCCCTCAGCACCACATCTCCACGGCTTGGAAACCCCTCCAGGGATGGGGACTCCACCACTGCCCTGCCCAGCCTGGCACAGCCCTTCACAGCCCTTTTGAGGAACAGATTGTTCCTCATGGCCAGCCTCAACCTCCCCTGGCACAACTTGAGTTTGTTTCCTCTTGTCCTGTCTCTTGTTCCTTGGGAGAAGAGCCCAACCCCTCCTGGCTCCAACCTCCTTTCAGGGAGTTGTGCAGAGCCAGAAGGTCTCCCCTGAGCCTCCTTTGCTCCCGGTTGAACATCCCCAGCTCCCTCAGCTGCTCCTCACCACACTCCTGCTCTAGACCCTTCCCCAGCTTCGTTGCCCTTCTCTGGCCACACTCCAGCCCCTCAAGGTCCTTCTGGGAGTGAGGGGCCCAAACCTGACCCCAGGATTCGAGGTTTGGCCTCCCCAGTGCCCATTCCAGGGGGATGATCCCTGCCCTGGTCCTGCTGGCCACACTGGTGTTGACACAAGCCAGGACGCTGGTGGCCTTCTTGGACACCTGGGCACACACTGGTTTGTCTCCAGCCAGCTGTTGACCAACACTCCCAGGTCCTTTCCTTCAGGCACTTTCCAGCCGTCCTTCCCTCAGCCTGGAGTGTTGCAGGGGGTGTTTGTGTCTCAGGGGCAGGACCTGGCACTTGGTCTTGTTGAAACTCATCCCATTGGCCTTGGCCCATTGATCTAGAAAAGTGTTGTTGTGCCAGGCGGGAAGATGCTCGCTGTGTGCATGGCAGGGGGAGCGCTGCAGGGTGCTGTGGGGAGTGCAGGGAATCCCAGGGGAATACTGTGCTGTGAGACCTTACAGGTGTTAAATTGGATTATGTTCTCTGAGATGGTTGTTGTGGTGACCCACCTGCGGCTGGTGTGTGGGGATGTGCTGTGCTGGGGTTTGCAACCCAGGTGTTTTGTGTTGTGAAGCTAGAGCCTGGGACTGGTACCCTGAAAAGATTCAAGCAAGCTGGAACTGCTGTGTCTGTAACGTAAAAAAATAAAATCCCTGGATCTGAGAAAAGCTCTGTTTGCAATTTCAGTGTGCAAATGAAGCATCCTGAAATGTGCAGCTGCCCCATCTAAAAACAAACCCTTCCAGCTCATGTCCTTGTTTGAGGCCTTATCAGTTTCAAGTCAGAAAACTGACAGAAGCCAAACAAGCTGGAAAAAATAAAAGATAAATAAAAAGTCTGTGTCCAGAGGAACACTAGGAGGGGTGGAGACCTCTGTGCATGTTCCTACCCAGTAGTAATACCTCAAAACTTTACCTAGAAACTGATTTGTAGTTAGAAAATGTCACTAGGACTGTGGATGGACAAAGTCTAGAGCAATGTGTGTGTTAAATGTTCTCCATGCTGGGATTCTTGCTCGCTGCCAGTGGAAGATTTAGACTGTCCATATTCAGCTCTGCGTGCATGTCTTTTCTCCAGACGCGGCAAGCTGCAGAGGGAGTCAGACTTCATGGCCAGTGTAGACAGCAGCTGGATCTCCTGGGGTGTGGGAGTCTTCATTCTGAAGCCCCTCAAGTGGACTCTCTCCAGTGTGCTAGGTGACAGTAAAATACCCGAGGAGGAGGAAGTTCTGATTTATGTGGAGCTGCTTCAGGTGAGTGTCGTTAAGAGCTTTCTCAAGATCATGCATCTCCAGAAAAATTAGGAGTCATTCTATGTGCTAGCAAGGAAAGATCAGGGTTGAATAGACCTTCATTTGTACTCCGTAGGTTTTTAAAAGCCTGTGGAGAGATGGAGTAACTCGAGGATAAGTAGTTTATATCTACAGATGTTCCTTGAAACCAACATCGTGACTTTTCTCTGATTTTGAAGGAACAGGAAGGGCAGGGTGGCTTGTCTGGGAAGGGTGCAGCGAGACCGCTGTAAATCTCAGGTTGGGGTTTGTGCGAGCGTAGCTCACGAGGGAAACCTGCAGCTTGAGGGCCATCTGTGGTGGGGAGAAGCCAGTGACGTAGAAGTCGCTGCCTGTCAGTCCAGCGTATCCCAGAGCTGAACTCGCCTGCGCGTTCCTAAAAGCTGCTTTCAGTTCGCCTTTTCAGACCCGATTAAACTGCCCTCAGATCCTGCCAAAGAGCCTTTTGTTCGGCGCCTTGGCAGTGGCAGAGCTGTGGGTTGTGTCGTGAATTCGCGTAACGCCTTGTCCAGTCTGACTGGATGACAGTGGAGACCTTCAGTCCCTCTCTTACTCCAGCACTGATAAAATTAGCACCAAGACTTGCTGCTCTTGCGTGCAAGTGGCGTCTAAATGACTGGGACTAGCAGAAACGCGAGAACTTTTGGATGTCCTCTGTTATTTGTAGTTAGTCTGATAGCAGGCGGTGTTTCCCCACTGCGGTGGGTGTTCCACAGCTCTTGCAGAGGGTGTGCACTTGAGAGAGGAGAAGCCTTTTGAAAAGGTGCCTGGAAAACCACAAGCCTTGATGTGGAATCTGGGGGTGGATGGGAAGAGTTGTTTCTGTAGACTTAAGTGGACCACAGTTCTCCCTCAAAATGGGGAAAACTTTCTGCCTATTTTCAAAGGATGCAAAGTGACTCTGTGAGTACAAGCACAGTGTGGATTAAGGAAAGTTATTTATTTGGTTTTTAAACTTTGGAGGGGAAACATGACTTCAGGAAGTGCAGAGGAGGCCAGCTTGCTGCCTCTGGAGTTCTTACATTGTCCCGTAACATTTGCACAGGGAAGGAGAGCGCTGTAGTTTTGGTTCTCATGGAAAACCGGGCTCGTTTTCATTCTATTAATGGCGATATTTTAAAGCGTTGTTATTGTTTCTGAATGCTAACGTACAACTCATTCTGAAAGTCAATCTGTCCCAAAATAGGATGTCTCTAACTTTCCACCTTTGGCGTGTGGGAGGAAGCAGGTGTGGACTTGGCAGTAGCTGCAAGAGCAGGCAGAGTGTGGTGTAAGCTCACTGACAGCTCTCTCGCTTCCGTTCAGGAGAAGGCAGAGGAAGTTTATCGCCTCTATCAGAACTCGGCGCTTTCTTCTCACCCTGTTGTTGCCCTCTCAGAGCTGCGTTCCCTCTGTGCCGGTGTTTGTCCGGATGAAAGGACATTCTACTTGTTGCTTCTCCAGCTGCAAAAGGAAAAGAGGGTCACGATCCTGGAACAGAACGGAGAGAAGGTACAGGGTAAAGGTGACCGCTTTTGGGTGGTATAATCCCTGTCTTGCATTTCATCTGGCTGGAGAGAATACTTCACTGGCGAAATATGGATGATCTTGGTTTGAAAATGTAAATTCTGTGTGCTCCAACATCATAACCTGGTTGTAGATGAGATTAAATCCTCGTTCTTGCATGACAGGTTCTTCAAACGTTTGGAATGTTACCTGCCTAATTGTAACAGAGAGAAAATTGTCAGATACTGTAGTTGTCTACCTGCACCTGTTCTCACTCTGGTGTTACTTGATCCTGTCTGCTTTAATATTAGATTATATGGTGGCTGGTGCATCCTCATCGCTCTATTACAAGGATTAAACTGGGGGTGGAAAAGCATCTTTTCCTTCCATCGAGGTATTTCTAGGGCAGGTGCAGATTCTGGAGACAAGCGGCCTGAGCGTGTGGTTCTTTTTCTTTAGATAGTGAAGTTTGCTCGAGGTCTTCATGCCAAAGTCTCCCCAATGAATGATGTGGACATTGGAGTGTATCAGTTGATGCAAAGCGAGCAGCTGCTGTCACAGAAGGTGGAGTCCCTTTCCCAGGAAGCAGAGAAGTAATTTGGGGAAGGGTGGCGGGAAGAATGTCCGCGTGCTGTAAAACTTTGTATTTCTGTGACGTAGTTAGAACAAAGCCGCTTTCTGAAAGCTTTTTCGGTAAACACAGCCTCAGCCACGTGCCAGGGCAGATTGTCCAGGCTTTGTTTCCTGTCCCCGTGAAAACAACGTGCAGTGAGTCGCTATCAGAAGTTTCTGCAAAGATCTGGAACGTGTTCAAGAAGCGATAATGGCTTAAGGGTGGTTGTTTCTGAAATGTGTTATTACCCAGTCGCCTCTGGGTCAGAGCGAGGTAGTCAGGATGGTTGCTGATTTGTGAAATGACTGCTGCTTGGGAAGGAATAAGCTTCTTTTCCTTCTTGCATCTGGACAGGTGTAAAGAGGATGCCCGGAGTGCTTGTAGAGCTGGGAAAAAGCAATTGGTAAGTGCTGCTCTACTCAGGAGGAACTGCAAGTTAAGTGTCTCGAAGCTGGTCCGTAACTGCAGATAATGACTAGGCTTCGATGTTCTCTGCTTGCACTTAAATTTGTTGAAGTGGTTTCTGAGGCCAAAGGTCTCCTTGGGGGTGAAGATAAGAGTGTATTTGTCCAGAGTGAGGTGGTGAAGAGAAATGGAACTATCTAGCTCTTAAAACCAGCTGGTGTGTGTGTGCCATGCTGCACAGGGATTGCTGGGTCCCTTTTTTTTGACGCTTCCTTTGGCTGCTGCCTGGTTTGTGATCCAAGCCTGTGTCTCTAACGTCTCCAGGCGCTGAGATGTTTGAAATCCAAACGAAGGACGGAAAGGCGCATCGAAGAGCTTCATTCCAAGCTGGATGCAGTGCAGGGGATCTTGGATCGTATCTATGCCTCCCAGACTGACCAGATGGTAACGTGTTGATTTTGTCTTGTGCTTCCCACTTGGGCCCTGCTCTTCTCATTTGTGCTGCTCTACCTGCTTCTCAGAGCTGGTGTCTGAGGGCTGGTGAGATTTATTCTCTGCTCTAGGAAACAGCGAATCTGCTGTTGGGGTATCGTGCTGCACAAACCTTGTAGCTCCATTTTTGGCTGACGTTTCTCTGAGGGTCTTCCTTGGATAACAGGACTTGAGAGAAGCTTAAACTGCCTGTTGTTTGTTCTTAGCACTGTGCATCTTTCTCTTTTATTTAAAGGTCTTTAATGCCTATCAGGCTGGTATGGGAGCTCTGAAACTTTCTATGAAGGATGTTACTGTGGAGAAAGCAGAGAACCTGGTGGATCAGATACAAGAGGTACTGAAATAAAAGAACATCTAAATAAACAAGCAAGGGGTGTATAGATGTACATGGCTGGCTTGCCCAGCTGTTAATGCTGAGGCCTTGGGCGCTGTTTGATTTATATTCCATATGTCACCAGAGCAAACTGCTTTCATCTTGATCATTTTAGATCAGCCAGCAGAGTTCTTTCAGATAGCTGGCTGTGTTTGAGTTTATATATTTGCATTTATTGCTGGCAGGTAATCACAATTTGTGTTAATTTTGTGCATTTCCTGTGTGCTTTGGGTTAGCAGTATTGTGCGAGCACACAGATCTCCTGGAAAATAGTGAGCTGTATTAAGAAGAAATAAAAGCCATGTCTTTGGAAGCTGGAATGCAACTATATGCTTAAAAACAGGGCCTTAAAACTGCCTAACCTGTAATCTTCTCAATTCAGCAAGGGAAAGGAGACGAGTCTATTCTGAGTGATTTGCAATGAAGAGAGTAATCTGTCTGCAGAAGCTGGGGTAAAAAAAAAAAAAACAGAAAAGGATTATTTTTTAGCAACTTCAGCTCCATGTCCTTAAATGGTGACTTCAACCACTGAGCTGAGGGGCTGTCTGTGAAAATTGGTAGCTGGGGTGTGTTTGCCTTATTTTGTCAGTGTAAGCCGCAATACAGGCTGGTTACTGATGTGCAAAAGCTAAAGTTAGGGGGTTTATATTTTACTGTGAAAGTCTGGTTTCAGGTTTGATCCTCAAATAACATTACTTGATCTTGTAGGACTTCAGTACTCTTCCATTACTGCTTTTGCTAGTGAAAAACCAGCTGTGGTAGAAGTCTCTTTTGCACTACTATCTGCTGCCTTTGCGTCAGCTTGTGGTTATTTTTGGTTAATATTTCTACTTTTGACATAGGTGGCTATAGTAAGTATAAGATTAGCTTATATTCCATATCAGACACTGTGTATTTTTCCTCAGCTTTGCGACACTCAAGATGAAGTAGCCCAGACTCTGGCTGGAGTGGGGATCAATGGTCTAGGTATGTTTGGGGGTTTTCATCCCATACTCAGCTTCTCTTGCCACTGCCCTTTGTGCTTCCGTCCCTCCCCTGCTCGCTCCCTCCCCACATCTGTCTAGCCCTCCTTCCTGGGAAGACGAGCACTTACTGAAATACCAGGAATGTTGCTACTGATGCCTTGAGAGCGAGAAGGGACAAGTTTTCTCTGGCAGCGGGCTGCGGGGTAATTGGAGTTTGTGCATCTCCAAATCCTTGCAGTCGCTTAAGTGCTGGAGGATTTCAGTTCAGAGTTGTCATGTTGATCTAAATCTATTTTTAGAGTGGCCGCTGCTTTGTTTTTTAAATGATGATCTTTTTCCTCTGGCCTGTGGGTTGCTGCAGCTTGCCTGTCTCTGCTGAAATGTTTTCTTGCCCTTAGATGCCTTGGCACAGAGGTTTCTAAAGGAATAGCTTCTCGCTGAGATCAGGACTGAATTTTTGCCTTTGGGAGCAGCACAGGGAGTTCCTTGTTATCCGTAATGATGGATGGGAGTAATAATACCTCTGTTAAACTTGAGACTTCAGTTTGTGCTGCAGAGATGCTACTTATTTCTGCTTGGAACTGAATATTTTCTTCCATCATCAGAGATGGACACGGAGGAACTTGAGAAGGAGCTGGACAGTCTCCTCCAGGACTCGACTAAGGAGCCTGTAGATCTGCCTCCTGTGCCCCAGAAGGTGCTGAATCCATCCATTTCTGATGCTGAGCTTGAAGCCGAGTTGGAAAAGCTCTCTGTTTCCGATGGAGGTATGGATGTCAGGGAGTCCTGTTGGCTGCTGTGTTTAAGACCAGGTTGGATGGGGCTTTAAGCAAACTGATCTAGTGGGAGGTGTCCCTGCCGTGGCAGGGGGCTTGGAACTAGGTAATCTTTAAGGTCCCTTCCAACCCAAACCGTTCTATGATCTATGGATGTCTAGCAGAACTAAAGTCTGAGCTGGAATCTTTCCCATTTCAGTTACATGGTGGAAACCAAGCTCTCCTGGAACTCGGTGGCACTGGCTTTCACTGCCAGACTCAATCTGGAGGGAACCGTCCTCTTTGCTAGCAACTCTGCCTCGACTTTTTGCCATGGGATATAGGGAAAGTTGGAGGTTCTATGAGGGATCTTAGTGCTTGGGTTAATTATTGTTTGTCATCGCTGTACAAAGCCAGGCAGTGGCGTTGTTGTGTTCACTGTCATGAAGCAGACCAGCGTTTTCGTGCCTGTGGCTGCCACACAGGCGGCATTTTCTCTGTCCTAGAATGCTTCCTATGTGTTAGGTGTTACAGGTATGATATCTGCTTAAACTAGTACTAAATGAGTCTTTATTTAGTAACAGCGGGTGACCTGGGCTTGCGCCACATGCAGAGTTTTCCCTAGACCTGTCTCAGACGGGGATAAATAGACTTTAATTTTCCTTTCAGGAATGTGTTAATTACACAGGACTAGCCATATAGTTCTCTTGCTTTTTGGGCAGCTGATACTCTTGGGTTTCAGAGCAGAAGAATGCTCTGAAATACACATCCATATCGAACACGAAACGCGGGTTTCCTCGAGAAGGCAGTTGAATATCGAAGCCCTGAGACGCTCTGAAATTGTATTTGTCAGTTATGGACTTGGCTGGTCGGGTCCCTCTCACTGATGAAAACTGATCTCTTTCTGTTGCAACTTTCTTTATAGATTTGGCACAAAAGACTCCCTCTGCTTCCTCTGAACCCAAAACAGCTCTGGGACTGAATCTCTAAAGACCCGACAGCATCCTGTTGCTGCAGTTTGAGAAGTTGTCTTAAGGTTCCTTAACTAATGACTAGAACTTCTGGGGAGAGGGGTAACGCTTCCCCGTTCCTCATGGATATCACTTTCCTCAGCAACAGGATCTCCTGCCATGACAATCCACTCTGGAACTGGCCCCAGCTGGTGTTTGTCATCTCTGTGCCAACGTCTGCACTGGTCTCAATTTGACTTGTGATCCCAAGTCACTCTGCGACATCCAGTCTTCCCGTCTGGGAACGCAATTCACTATTCTGCCCAGTGAAGATGAACTCTGTGTCCATAACAGTGCTCGTTTCTTGGGTTTGGTTTTTTTAATTATTATTATTATTATTTTTTTGCCTTTGCTGTGGCCGATGTTGAGAATCTGAGCCGCAGCCGTGTTGCAGTCGCTCAACATTTGGCTGTTTGTGTGGTTGTTTAAAACACTTGGCACGCAAAGTGCTGTCCTTGACATGAGTTATCTGCAACGAGCTTACACACCTGTTGGTAGTTCTATCCCTCCCTGTCTGTATTTTGCACGGTCGTGGACATCTAGACGCTGTAACTGTTCCGTTGTAGGAGGTTTTGGTGCTGCTCTAGAGGGCAGCAATTGCAAGCACAAGATAAATATAATTCCTCTTTCTGTAACGACACTAAGGCCTTAAAAGGGAGACCTGCAAAAGATTGGAAAGGAAGGAGTTTCTTATGCTGCCTGTTGTGACAAAGGCTTGCGGTCACTAAAATACAATTTTCTGCTTGCTCTTACTTGCAATTTGGGCTGTTTGCTATTTTTTTTTTTAATATATCTTCCCTGTTTGCAAAGCTGCTCAGGAGCTGCAGGGTGATCAGCGTTGAGTTCTCATCCAGAGTGATTTGAGGTGGGAGGAGAAGGGATGCACCATTATTGGAGAGCACACTTTCATACAACAGCCTTCACTTTGCCTCCGGTCTCGATGTTGCCATTCCACGAGATGATGGGTTACCAGAAAGCCCCAAAAGAAAACCCTGTAAATGTTCCTAAGAAACCCCAAGCACCGCAAATGAAGGTGTTCTTTAGAGGCTGCCTTTCCCCGTCGGAAGTGAAACCGTCATCTTTTGCAGGTCGCTTTTTTATCGTGCGTATCCACGTGGAAGAGCAGAAAGCCCGTTATCTAACGTGAATCAATTAATTCTTTCAGGAGGGGAATGTGCTGTTAACAGGGCTTTCTGCACACAGAGCCTGCGCAGGGCAGGGGAGCGACTGCTAAGTGTGGACACGCCACCAGTCCTCCTCTCCCTGACTCCGAATGTATTCCCACCACCATTCCAACGCTGCCTCCCACACCAAGCTCCGCTGTTCCAGCCACGTGGATGGTGAATGGTAAACTAGGGCTGGAGTTCCCGTGTCCTGTTAATTATTGGCGACCCAGCTTTAGCCCCAGGGGACTGGAGAAGAAATCAGAGGTGTCAGTGGGGTGCTGCGTTGGCTCTGGCTGCGCTGTGGCTTTGTTCGAGTGCAGGCTCTGCCGGGGCAGACGTGCTGGAACCAGCGAGCAGGTTACCCAGGCTGCACGGTGGAATTGTGTGGAATGACTTGAAGCTCTGTATTCCTTTCCTTTTGTAAGTAAGCGGGAGAAAAACCACGGTGTTTTCTGCCTACGTGTAATAAAGGGGAGGAACCAGAGTCCCTTGTGGTGCCTCCTTTTTTCTGGGCCACAGATCGCTGCCGCATTTGTGCTGCTCCGGCTGTGCTTCTGCGTGTGTAAAGCTTGTCTGCTGAAAGTAAATGGGTGGCTTCTTTGTCAAAAAACAAATTAAGTGCTGTCCCAGACTTTGATTTCCCAGAGCCTTTTCTCTGTTTTTAAAAAAAGCCCAGCAGTTACTGTGTTTTTTAAAGTCTGTTTTTTACCAACTAGCCTCTGCTGGCTTTGGGTTGTGACCCCTTATTTTTACGAGTATCCTTTTGGAAAGGCTTGCTGCTTTTTGCTTCACTTCAGCCCGTTTTATCTTCCCGCTTTTCATTGTTGCTCGTCTCAAATGTGCAATTTCAGGGCTCGCACGGAGCACAAGCCCTTTGAGCCACCTTATTGTGGCTGTGGAAGAAGCTGCTCTGCCAGGAAGTCCACGCTCCTGACTGACCCCTTGGTTTTGTACTGAACAATGTATAAGCCTTATTCTGGGGTAGTTTTTGTCCAGCTTCTTGTTCTGATCGTAATTAATCAGCACAGCTGAGGAGACTGGCACTGTGGGGGGTTTTTTCCCTCTAAAGACAGTGGATCTGAACGGAGTAACCTGGTGTATAAACTTATATTAATCTGATATTAAGATGCCTGAAGGGAGGTTTGAATTTGCAGGCGGCCAAGGCTGTTTCTTCTGGCAGGAGGTTGGATTGGAACTGGCGTGCTGGTCCCGGGAGAGTAACTGTGGTTTTCTGCAGGGGAAGGCAGGGAGGAGGAAGCTTCTTGTTCCGGTCCTCACCTTGTGCTCTCTACAGGGCAGCTCACATCTTGCCTTCAGCCAGTGTCGCTGGATCTTTTCTTAAAGGCTCTGACTACGCCTCGTTTCCCCCCTGCTATCAGAACTTGTACCTTCTCTGGAAGTGAAGTGCAAAATGATTCCTGCCGGGCATAAACCCTCTCCTGGAATTCCGTCATGCAGCTGAGACAGCCGTTCTGGAGGAGGCATTGAAGAGTTAAACCCGAGCAGCTGCTGCTTTATTTGAAGTGGCTTCTAATTTTCTTCCTTTGATGCAAAGTGGGGAATGTAATCAAGATGGCTGAATGGAGAATTTTAAGTATATTTTGGTGAGACAGCAGGGAAGGGAAATAGAGGGCAGCTTCTTGCTGGGTGGAGAAATTAAATATAAAAAATGCGAGCTGAATTGCCACCAGACTGGAACCTTATCATATTTGAGTGCTGTTTAAAATAGTACTTAACTTGATTCTCGGGGGGGGAAAAAATAGCAGGGGCTTACGCGAGGAAATGTTTAGTAATATAATGCAGCAAAGCAGTTTTCTCCATGGAGAAGCAGGCAGGAGGAGTTAACCTGTGAACATGAGCAACTGCCCGTGTTTGCTTTGAGTAACTATATTTTGTTTGCCGATGACAGCAGAGCTAAAGGTCCTGCCTTCGTTAGATGTGTTCTGAGATGCACAGAAATTGGGTAAGGTGTTGGATCCCTTCCCAAACCCACCTTCCCCTGCCAACCCAGCTTTGAATGGCTGCTTCAGTGGAAGTTGTGGGCACGGGCAAGATCCTTTCTTAGATGTTTTTAAGTCCTAAGGAAGAGGAAGGTTTCGGCGTATCTTGAGGAATGATTTCCTGGAATGCATTCTGGCTTAGCATGGGCGACCTAAGTGTGCCGTGAGCTCCGAGTCCAAGGCTCTGCTGTGATTTAATGCTGTGTGACAGGTCACCTGCCATCGCTGCCCTCTTGAACAGCAGTGAAAGCATCATGTTCTCCATGTCTTGCAACGTAGATCTCAAAAGTATTTGTGCCCTGTAGAGGGGCTATGAGAAAAATGCCCTTTGGGGCACAGAAGGCAGTGTGTCTGCATGTGTCCCTGCATGGGTTAGAGCTCTGCTGGGCTCCTGGGGTGTCTGGGCAATGAGGTGGCCCTCCTGTTCCTCGGATGTATCATAGAATCATAGACTTGTTTTGGTTGGAAGAGACTTTTAAGATCAAGTTCACTGTTAACCCAGCACTGCCAGGGCACCACTAACCCCTGGCCCTCAGCACCACATCTCCAGGGCTTGGAAACCCCTCCAGGGATGGGGACTCCACCACTGCCCTGCCCAGCCTGGCACAGCCCTTCACAGCCCTTGCCAGGTAGAAGTTCTTCCTCGTGTCCAACCTCAACCTCCCCTGGTGCAACTTGAGGCCGTTTCCTCTTGTCCTGTGGCTTGTTCCTTGGGAGAAGAGCCCAACCCCACCTGGCTCCAACCTCCTTGCAGGGAGTTGTGCAGAGCCAGAAGGTCTCCCCTGAGCCTCCTTTTCTCGAGGCTCAACACCCCCAGGTCCCTCAGCTGCTCCTCACCACACTCCTGCTCTAGACCCTTCCCCAGCTTCACTGCCCTTCTCTGGCCACGCTCCAGCCCCTCAATGTCCTTCTTGGGAGTGAGGGGCCCAAAACTGAGATGTGGCCTCAGCGGTTCTTCACGGTGAAGCCCTGGTGAGGAGGCAGGAGCTGGCCTGATGCAGCAGCCCCAGGCTGGGCCATGGCCCGGCTGTGGCTGCCATCTAGTGCCCTTCCTGGCATAGGCACTTGGCAGGAGCAGGCTGCAGACGGTGGAACTAATGAGGCTTAATTAAACAAAGCCCTTGGAATTAAGTGCTGTGACATGCTGGCAACAAGGTTCTTTAAGCTGTCACAAAGCAAGCGTGCTGTTTGCTTTAGGAGCGAGCGTCTTGGAGCTGGTATCTTCAAGAGAATAATCGCGCTCTTGTTTGAAAGTTGTTCTTGGGCGGTTCCTGCTCTATCTGGGCTTACGCAAAGCCTGGTTCACAGGGTCACGTTAATTAATTCTCGGTGCGGCTGAGCTGACTGTATGGATTGGCTGCTGCTTTTAAGGTCCCTTCCAACTTTTGGTTTTTTTAACAGAGGCCGTGGTGAGCTGCGGCAATCGGTGTGGCGAGGGAATTCATGCTGAGCTGCCCCGTTGGGTTTTCGGATGGAGCTGGAAAGCTTTGGCTCTTCTTTCCCACCTTGGCCAGGTGATCAGCAAAGCAGGGCCCTGTTTAAGCAGCTCTTACCGACCAGGCTCTCGAGGAAACTTGCCTCCTGACGTGATTTTTGCCCCCACCTCTGGCAGCAGCAGCGGGACGGGGCTGTCCGGCTCTGCGCGGCCCTTGGGTGAGGAGCAAGAGCTGCTCCTGTGCTTTTGGAGGAACAGGGGTAAGGGACAGATGAGAAGAGCTCTTGGGGGTGACTGCTGTTTGCTGGCAGGGCTGGAAAGACAGCTTGATGTTCTGGTGGATGCTTTCGGCTGTCGGTTGATCGCTGGGGTGATAGATCGTGTGGGATTAGCTAGGAATGAAAGAAGGAATGATGAACTTGGTAAGAGAAGCGACCGTGTATCATATACTGAAAGTACTCGTCTTTATTCAGGATAAAATACTGATCAAAGTGGTGCTCAGCATCCTCGGTGGTTCTACACGTCACCTCAAAGAAAGGCTGAAAACTGTGCTGACAGTTTCAGAAAGAGAAAAATCTCCAATTTGCACAAGCTTTTCTTTTTTGTCTGTGTGGAGTTTTTTTTGTCCCCTTTTTATTTTTCTCTGTAGACTTAAAGGAATTTTGCAGTGGAAAGTGAATCCCAGTTTTGCACCACTTGCAGCTGGGGGGAGTAACTGGTTTCGGGTCCTCTATCTGAGCCGTGACTCAGTGCCTGTGCAGTGAATTTAGGCAGCTCTTACTCGGAGATGAAGCACGCTCAATTTCCATCCTGATTGGTGTTGAAGACCCTCAAATCCCACTTGAATGTTTCGTTATTTTACCCCTTCAAATCCTACCACCTAATTCCCGAGCAACCTACCGTGTCAGCTGCGGGCTGCCCATGCCACGTTCGTCTTAGCTTGCAGAGGATGGACCTGGTGAGCAGGGGACGCGGTGTGCGGGCAGAGGCAGAGCTCCCTGGTGCGAAATCCAGAGGGAAGAGCAGCCTGGTTTGAGCGGAGAAGGTCCGTCTGCAAGAGCAGAGAGAGCTCAGCTTCCCTCCTGCGTCCGGCAGCAAGTCCCAGCCTGGCCAGCGTGGAAGGGATTGACTGGAATTCCGTAGCAGGCACCACATCGACAACGGGTGAAGAGCTTCGGAGAGAGGAGAGGGAGGAAGGTTTGCGGCAAAAGCTCTTCCCAGCTCGCTCGAGTGCCGGAGGTGAGTGCCGGCTCTGTGAGCAGCAGGCTGCGAAGGAGAAGTGGGGTGGGAGGCAAGAGGAGGGGGGAAACCAAACGCCACACTGCCAGCAGGAGATGTGGAACGGAGTGAGAGCTTCAAGCCCTTTTCTTTGCGCTGGGTTCTCTGGCTGGGGGTGAGAGCTGGGAGGATCGCAGCTGGCGCTGCCCAGATGTCGGCGGAGCAGTAAAAAAGGGGGTTTGGATGCTGATGGGACTTGAAGAGATGTGAAACCTCTCAAGGGCTGGAACACAGGGGAACCCATGGATGGTTTTTACTCCTCCGCAGAAGGAAATGAGCAAGATGTGATCAATGACACCAGCAGCAGGAAGAGCTGGACAGAGGAAGGCAACTCTGAGTTGTACTTCCATGTGGTGACAGCCTCTTTAATCTTCCTCCTCATCCTCTCCACGCTTCTGGGCAACACCCTGGTGTGCGTGGCTGTGGTCAAGTTCAGACACTTGCGCTCTAAGGTCACCAATTTCTTCATTATCTCCTTGGCAGTCTCCGACCTCTTTGTGGCTGTGCTGGTGATGCCCTGGAAGGCTGCCGCTGAGGTGGTGGGGTTCTGGCCCTTTGGGGCTTTCTGTGATGTTTGGGTGGCTTTTGATATCATGTGCTCCACAGCCTCTATCCTCAATTTGTGCATCATCAGCGTGGACCGTTACTGGGCCATTTCCAACCCCTTCCGCTATGAGAGGAAGATGACGCGGAGCGTGGCTTTCGTCATGATCGGGGTGGCTTGGCTACTGTCCGTCCTGATTTCCTTCATCCCTGTGCAGCTGAAGTGGCACAAGGATCGTGAGCTCCTTTACCAACAGGAGCCAGGTTTTAACATCACTGGGGAGGAGGAGAACTGTGATTCCAGCCTCAACAGGACTTACGCCATCTCATCTTCTCTTATTAGCTTCTATATCCCTGTTGCCATCATGATCGTGACGTACACCCGCATCTTCCTCATTGCCCAGCGGCAGATCCGCAGGATCTCCTCTCTGGAAAGGGCAGTGGAACACGCCCAAAACTGCTACAGCAGCAACTGCCCTCATGAGGCCTCCCTGAAGAATTCCTTCAAGAAGGAGACCAAGGTCCTCAAGACCCTCTCCATCATCATGGGTGTCTTTGTCTTCTGCTGGCTGCCCTTCTTCGTGCTCAACTGCATGGTGCCCTTCTGTAATCTTGACCTACATGAGCCAGGAGAGCTACCTTGTGTCAGCGAGACCATCTTCAACATCTTCGTCTGGTTTGGGTGGGCCAACTCTTCCCTCAATCCTATCATCTATGCCTTCAATGCAGACTTCCGGAGAGCTTTTGCAACCATCCTGGGCTGTGGCCGCCTTTGCCCCAGCAACGCAGTGGAGACAGTGAACTTCAGCAACGAGCTGGTCTCCTACCATCATGACAGCACGTATCAGAAGGAAGTGGTGACCCTCAGCTACCCCCATCTTCTCCCCCATGCTGCTCTGCAGATGGAAAGCAACGAGGTGTCCTTTGACAAAGCTTCTCAAGTCTCCGAGCCCTCTCACAACGCCTTGCCTGCGGTGATGCACGTGGAGTGTGAAATGGCTGTCTCCCTGGAGAAGATTACACCTTTCGCTGGCAACGCGCTCGATTGAGACGGGGTTGGGAATGGGGCGGTGGGATGGCCTTGGGAAGAGATGGAAGCAGGGACACTACTGCAGTTGCTTATTTTCTGAGGAGTTGGAGGATAACATGGATATGGGACTCTCTGTCTGGGCAGGAGTTTGCATTAATAAGTGTGGAATAGCCAGAGTGATTTTCCAGACAGCTCACGGGGTTCAGACACACGGTTTTGTAACTCGCAGTTTCAGGTCCAGCCCCAGTGGGCAGCAGAGCTCTGCGGTGCTGCTCTCTCCAGCTCACCCGCGGAAAAATGCTTTCTACAGAAGATAAAACTGCAAGGGCTCGAATTGCACCTTCTTTGTGACTTCAGCTGAGAAAGCAAAGATGCTTGTGTGGTCTGAGCCTCTCCTCCACATTCTGTGAAGTGAAAACGCAGCTGTGCTCACGGGGAGAGAGGCCGGTTTGGCCACTGCCCGTGTCCGAAAGGCCATCAGCCCAAGGCTGCTGAAGGGGCACGAGCCAAACACAACTGCTAATAGAATCATAGAATGGTCTGGGTGGGAAGGGACCTTTCAAGGTCATCTGGTCCAACCCCCCTGCAGGGAGCAGGGACATCTGCAACTAGAGCAGGTTGCTCAGAGCCCCGGCCAACCTCACCTGCAATGGTGCCAGGGATGGGGCAGCCACCACCTCTCTGGGCAACCTGTGCCAGGCTCTCACCACTCCAGCTTCAAAAATTTCTTCTTTCTCTCTTCTCTAAATCTCCCTCAACCCATGCCCATTGTCCTGGCCCAACAGGCCCTGCTCTGTCTGTCCCCATCTTCTGACAGGCCATTTTAAGTGCTGAAAGTCCATAAGAAGGTCTCTTCAGAGCCTTCTCCAGGCTGAACAAGCCCACCTCTCCCAGCCTGGCCTCCCAGCAGAGGCTTCCAGCCCTCCCATCATTGCTGGGGCCTCCTGTGGCCCCGCTCCACCAGGTCCATGTCTCTGCTGTGCTGAGGACTCCAGAGCTGCCCCAGCACTGCAGGGGGGTCTCCCAGAGCGCAGCAGAGGGGCAGGATCCCCTCCCTGCCCTGCTGCCCACGCTGCTGGGGATGCAGCCCAGGAGGACATTGCCGGCTCACGTCCAGCTTTTCATGCACCAGCACCACCCCCAAGTCCTTCTAGCGTGGGGTGCTGCTGGGCGATGGGTGAGAGCAGCTGCTGGCGGAACTAGATTTGCTCAGGCAAATTCTCCCGCAGGTCTGGACAGGTACGCAGCCACCTTTCCTGCAGCCCCGCGGCTCTGCTCGGTAGCAGCTTGTCTGGATCGTGTTGCAGGGAAGGATTCCAGATGCCAAAGGTCTCCTCTGGCCCCTGAGGCGAGAGCCAGCTTCTCTAAGCTGGGACACGCACAGCCAAGGGCGGTCCAGGATGAACATAAACTGTGTTTGAGCCCCGTGTGCTTGGAGCCTTTGGGAATGAGGGTGTCTGAGCCCTCCAGACTCCGAGGGTAGAGGAGAAACTCAGATGTCAAAGCAAGAACATCGCTGTTTGGTTTCTGCGCCTCTGCCACCTCTCCCATCAGCCAGGTCCTCCTCCTTTTCCTAGACTGTTTCTTCCCCCTTTTACTTTGTTCTCCCTCTAATTCCCTTCCTCCCCCGTTTCATTAAGGATCCTGCCTCCCCGCCTCCCTTGCTGTCTCATTTCAATAATAATGGCTTCTTCAGAAGCACTCCTTGCTCACCTCTACTCTTTAATTAGCCTCTCCCGTGCCTGTGGGAGCTGGTGTCTGGTTTGCTGGGGGTAGAAGCAGCAAGCGAGCAGCCCCCAGCACTTCACAGCCGGCGGTGACACGGTTGACTTCAGAGTTGACTTCAGAGAGGTGTTTTGATCCGTGCCTGGTTCAACGCCACGGCAGCCAGCGGCACGTCCACATCGTCTTGAAGCTGAGACATCTTTAGCTCTCTGGCACAGCAGAGAAGCCTCTTCCCCTCCCCAGCAAACGTTCGCAAAGAGAGAAATCAGAAAGTGATAATTACAGAGTAACAGTAATTATTCAATAGAGCCCAATTACAGTCGAGTTACAGCATAATCAGCGTGGGAGGGGAGCAGAGCTCCCCGTATCTCCAAGGTTGATGCTTGGATTTTTCTAGGGGAGCACTGGTAGGACTCAACCTCGTGTATAAACCATCTCCCTGTGTGGCAGCAGTGGCCGGCTGTCAAAACTGAGACCATCTCAGGGCTTTTCAGCTCTGGGAGGTGGGTACAGCCTGACATAGAGGAGGGGTTGTTCTGAGGTGGGGATGATCATCTGGTGTGTTCCTAGGACTGTTTTCATTTGAATGTTGCTGCAATATAGATGAGAATTTCCCCCACTAAAAGCAGGCTGCTGTAGCGCACGTTGGCCAAGAAGGCCACCAGCATCCTGGCTCGTATCAGCACTAGTGTGGCCAGCAGGACCCAGGGCAGGGATTGTCCCTCTGTACTTGGCACTGGGGAGAGCAAACCTCGAATGCTGGGGTCAGGGTTGGGCCCCTCACTCCCAAAAGGACATTGAGGGGCTGGAAAGTGTCCAGAGAATGGCCATGAAGCTGGGGAAGGGTCTAGAGCACAAGTGTGGTGAGGAGCAGCTGAGGGACCTGGGGGTGTTGAGCCTGGAGAAAAGGAGGCTCAGGGGAGACCTTCTGGCTCTGCACAACTCCCTGACAGGAGCTTGGAGCCAGGTGGGGTTGGGCTCTTCTCCCAAGGAACAAGAGACAGGACAAGAGGAAACAGCCTCCATTTGCACCAGGGGAGGTTGAGGTTGGACACGAGGAAGAATTTCTTGCTGTGAAGGGCTGTGAAGGGCTGTGGCAGGCTGGGCAGGGCAGTGGTGGAGTCCCCATCCCTGGAGGGGTTTCCAAGCCGTGGAGATGTGGTGCTGAGGGCCAGGGGTTAGTGGTGCCCTGGCTGTGCTGGGGGAACGCTTGGACTCAACGATCTCAAAGGTCTCCTCCTTTAAACTAAAACCATTCTGTGATTCCACGTAGTGCGGTTGTGCTTCACTTCAGGACTCTCGTCTGGGAGCTGAGCAGGAGTCACAACACCCAGCGTTTCTCAAAGCAGTGCTGTCCTGCTCTCCCTGGTTTGGAAGGGTTCACTGATACTCCTCTTGTGGCAAAGCTCTGGGGCTTAATCCCTGACTGTTTGCAAAGAGACTGGAGAAAATCAAGCAGCTCACTGTGTCCCCCTTATCTAGGATGGGTTGCAGGGTGAACCTGCCAAAGACGGACATGGAGAGGGGCCTGTGACCCTCGTTTTTTGTCTGGATCTCATCGTGCTGGGGAGCACTGCCCAGTCCCAGCTCCAAAGCACCGGGGTCTCCTCTACCAGCGGTGCTGCGCACCAGCTTCCTCCCCCTGCGCTCTTACCTCGCCAGCCTCTCGGTGGCTGGTACCTTCCTGGCATCGGCTTCAGAAGAGACAAGTGTCAATGAGCTAAAGAAACGTTCCAGATGTTTCCGTGGTCAGCCTGGGAAGTGGACAGCAGCTCCAAACTGGTGTGACCTGGGCTTGCTTTGGCAAAAATACACCTTGTTTTTCAGAGATCGGAAGGAGTTTGGGGTTTTCTTTCCTGCTGTTTCCTTTTCTTCCTACCCTTCCTCTGCAGTTCCACCAGGAAGCATCCTGCTCCTCCCATCCTAAAGTTCCACACGTGCTGCTACATCCCTGCCCACGTTTCAGTGGTGAGTGAAACCAATCCCTCCCTGGGGCTGATCCTGGAGCAGGGAATCCTGAGTCAGGACCACGCGTGCCGTTGCTTGCCCTGCTCCTGCCCCATAATCCCACGTTCACTTTCTGGAGCTCTGGTTTTGCTGTGGGTGAACAGGGAGCAGCGGTGTTGGCTCAACCTGCAGACAGGTTCCTGCAAGCACCTCGGAGACATTTTGTGCTGTCAACCCAAAACCGCTGCTGGAGAGCAAGGTCTGAGGTTCATCTCTGCTTGGAGCAAAGTCATAGAATCACAGACCGGTTTGGGTTGAAGGGACCTTTCAAGCTCATCTCATCCAACTCCCTGCAGGGAGCAGGGACATCTGCAACCAGAGCAGGTTGCTCAGAGCCCTGGCCAACCTCACCTGCAATGGTGCCAGGGATGGGGCAGCGACCACCCCTCTTTTTTTGCAGGTTTAGGAGGAATGGATGAAGCAGAGAAAGGCGAGGGGAACGGGCTGTGGCTGGCGTAGGTGGCCTGACTTTGCTTCCAAATTAGCAACATCATCTGCTCTTCTCATCAGGCAGGGGCCAGGGAAAGCAGCTCCAGACAGGGGTCAAGACTGGCTGAGGGTCTCTGGATGCTTGGAGGAGCCTGGCAGAAGCTCTTGTGGAATCACAGCTCGGCTTTCTCAATCTATATGGTAATTGTGAGCAATCAGTCAGCTAAGGGAGGTGGGGGGAGAGAGGAGACATTAACCCTGAGGAGGATTTGGTGAGAGCAAGGCCAGGAGCTTTCCCCACTGGCTGCGCTGCCTCGGACTTGTCTGTCTCTTATAGCGTTGAACATCTAAAGGAGCCCAGACCTAGTTCTTTTCTGGTCCTACAAGCGAAATAATGAGGGTCTTTAGTTACCTTTGAGCATATCACTAATGAACCGTGCGGTTCTTTCTCATCATCCTCCCACCTCTCCTCTGGGAGCACCTCAGGGCCAGGTAGGGACCATCGCTGCTCATCCTGAGGAGCAATGGGGACACTGTGACGGAGCTGGGGGATGGATTCCACCCTGGGAAAGCAGCCGGTCGGTGTGATGCTGCCCTTGTTTCTGTTCTGAGCAATGTTTTCAATTCTTGAGAGCCTTGCTCTTCCAGAAACTGTCCACCTGGGGCAAATTGCCCCCCAGGGTTTAGGCATTAACTCATTAATGAAGGAATGTGAAACTAGAATACTGAGAAATCCTGAGCACCTGTAAGTCGTTGACTTCACCTGAAACAGGCCCAGCTCTCCAGCTGTTCATCCCAAAACTCAGGTTCTCAGCATCAGAGAGTAGTTCCAATTGCTTTAACTGCTCTGTGCCACAGTGTCCCTAAGACAGAGGCAAGATGGCCAAAAACTCTGGGACCTTTGGGTGGAGGAACCTGTGTGATTACAGAGAAGTGTTGTCATAGAATCCTTCTGGTTAGAAGAGACCTTTGAGATCCTTGAGTCCAAGCGTTCCCCCAGCACTGCCAGGGCACCACTAACCCCTGGCCCTCAGCACCACATCTCCATGGCTTGGAAACCCCTCCAGGGATGGGGACTCCACCACTGCCCTGCCCAGCCTGCCACAGCCCTTCACAGCCCTTCCCAGCAAGAAATTGTTCCTCGTGTCCAACCTCAACCTCCCCTGGTGCAACTTGAGGCTGTTTCCTCTTGTCCTGTCTCTTGTTCCTTGGGAGAAGAGCCCAACCCCACCTGGCTCCAAGCTCCTGTCAGGGAGTTGTGCAGAGCCAGAAGGTCTCCCCTGAGCCTCCTTTGCTCCAGGCTCAATACCCCCAGGTCCCTCAGCTGCTCCTCACCACACTCCTGCTCTAGACCCTTCCCCAGCTCCGTTCCCTTCTCTGGCCACACTCCAGCCCCTCAGGGTCCTTCTGGGAGCGAGGGGCCCAACCCTGACCCCAGCATTCGAGGGGCGGCCCTTGCCCAGTGCAGAAATTCTTTTTATCTGTTAACAAGAACTCGAATTTCTGGGAACAGAGCTGAGGAGAACGAGGACGCCGAAGCCGTCCCGGCTCAAGCGCTCTGCGCGGTGGGATCTGCCGCCACCTCCACGGACCGCGGCGAGTCCAGCGCCCACAGACACGCTGCATTTTCCTTTGTTTCCAGCAGGAATTGGGTGTTTCGGGGCGGGCGCTGCCCCAGCCCCATGCCCCGCTCGCTGCGGGACCGGGACCGGGGGAGGAGCCGGGGCCGGGCGCAGGCGCCGCACCAGTAACCGCCCCAGTAACCGC
>VZZY01025853.1:0-23651 GCA_013400335.1 Eurystomus gularis | reverse complement strand
TAGAAGGAAATCTTGCTTTTCAGTGTTTTTTTTTCTCCAAGAAATTATTGAGATTCTAGCTTAGTTTTGTAATAGGGGTTTCTATATTGTGTGAGTTCTCACTTCCGTATTTCTAGTATGTACCTTAATGTGAAGGGAAAAATCTTTGCTAGGAGTAACTGTTTGAAGACTTGAAATAAGTTACTTCATGTTTTCTGTAATTAGAAGACCATTATTTATGGTAACGCATGGTGGCAATGGATGCAGATTTCCCTGAAGCTGCAGGCTGTCAAAGTTATGGTGAAATTAGTTATTGAGATCACTTGCAAAGTCAAAAATACGGCTGCTTTAAGAAGAAGAACTTTTGAGAAGTGATTCTTCCTTCCATACTCACCAGCTAAGGTGGAGTTGTTGGGAGCTGAAAATCAAGGCTTTAAGAAATGTGAATATCTAGAAGTGTACATATCTGAACTGTTAGATTATAGCACAGTGAGATGATGTTATTGGTACTCTGGGTGGTCTGTTGAAGCAGGAAGAAATTTACAAGATTTAAGAGAAGGCTTGTCACTGCAATGACAAAAAAAAAATATTTCAATTACTGCTTTCTCAAGTCTAATTTGAGGAAAGACTGGTTGTTTAACTATTCGGTGTTGATCAGAGTTATGGTCTATCAGCTAATGCTTACTTAAAACCTGTATCTTAATAATAGGCTTGAATTGTTTAAGGAAATCATATTTGCATCTCTGTGAACATATTTTTTAATAAACATAGAGATATAAGCAGACTTATGGTTTCAGCACCTCTGTCTTTTTTGTAGCTGCTTTTCTAACCCAGACTGTATGTCTTGACGATACAACGGTAAAATTTGANCGACATTACAAATGAGGTAAGTTCTGTATTAGGGAGGCACGAGCGGGATTTTGAAGTTGACAGTTTTGCATCAATCTTTCCTTAATTTTTTCTCATTGACTTATGTGAATCAATTCATCGTTTCATAGAATGGTTTGGCTTGGAAGGGACCTTTAAAGGTCATGTAGTCCAACGCCCCTGCCATGGGCAGGGACATCTTTTACTAGATCAGGTTGCTCATTTCATATTGGACTACAGACATTAAATTGTGTCTGTAAACTTTTCTTGCCAAAAGACCATTTCTAGGGGTGTTTTATTGTATTAAAAGACAGAGAAAGAAAGCAGATTCTGTTACAGAAGTGTTTCAAATACACCTTTACATCACTTCACCAGAGCTGTTACTCTCACCACATTGCTGGTGGCAGTTTATTTCTGAGTGAAAGACTTGATTTCGATATGGTATTATTACAAGTTACGTGTAAGGAGCAGAAAGATAGCACAAGCCTGAGACCAAAACCTAAGGTTATTTGTCATCTTTTTTATTTGAACTTAGATCAGATAAGCTTCACTTGCTTTTGCTAAAATGAAACTTTAAAACCAAAACCCTCGAAAACCCTATACCATAATGAATGTGCTCAGTAATTAGAAAGTGTTTTGAGACCCTTCCAATATAGCTGTTCATAAACTTGATCCTTCTGGAGGAGAAATTTAAAATTCCCATTTTCTCTCTTAACCACTTCTTTTTCCTTACCTGTCTGTATAAAGATCTTCCTACCTTTACTTACTTTCCAGCATTATCCCAGCTGAGCACATTTGAGAACTAAGGTGGTGATGTTTAATTTTAAAAGCTCAGCTAGCAAGTTGGAGTGTGCCTTTGGACAAAGGTAGCAGCCTTGCATTGGCCTTTCGCTTGAAGCATAGATAGCAGAGATTGGGATAATTGTTGGGTACAAAAGGATGGTAAAACTCAGTTGCATCATTTTGCAATCATTAACAGGAGTCCTTTGCCAGAGCGAAAAATTGGGTCAAAGAACTTCAGCGACAAGCAAGTCCTAACATTGTAATAGCTTTAGCAGGAAACAAAGCTGATCTAGCTAACAAAAGAGCTGTGGATTTCCAGGTATGTACATAACTTCTGTTTATAGAAATAGCATTTTGTTGGAATAGAAAGTAAATAAACCTAGGAGGAGTTTATATACATAGCCTAGCTAGTTGTTAGAGAGGTCATGCTGTTAAATGTAAATGTCATCTGAGACTAATGAAATTATACATGCTACTGAAAAATCTATTTCTGTACAAGTGATATGTAGCAATAGACTTTTCTGAGTAATTAAGTTTGACTTTGAGGAATAACTAATTTCTTTGCATATGTCTAAGGCTAATTGAATTTCTCTTCTTTGATGTGACCTCTTCCTGTCTTCTACCCAAAATTCCCAGTAGCTAGAGTTTCAGTGGATGAGATAGCAGTAACTCTCAGTGCAAACCCTTCTCTCTGACTTGTTCAGCAGGAGAGTTTTGATTATCCTGTGATACAAAGCTGATTGATGTGCTTAACTTGCTTAGGCTACGCTGTTGAAGCTGTGTTCAAGTTTTAATTGTGCTTTTCATAGCATTCTTCTTGGTTAAGTGGATATATCTGTGCTCTCACTGCTTTATTTTTATCTTCTAGGAAGTTTAACCAAGTCATCAGAAAATAGCTTCCAAAGCACATAAAATTTACTGCAAATGGTTCTGGTCCATTCATGATGGATTGAATTTGAATTAAGATCACATTTATTAGTCATTAATTCTCCTATGGTATTAATCTGTATTTGGTGTCACTGTGTGAGAATCCTTTTGTAACTTTAGGAGTTAGACTATGAAGGTTAGCAGTGTTTTAGGTGGTTCTCTACCAGAATTCAACAATATGTTTTTTTTATTTAATACTTTCATGTCAATTGTAGCAAAGGTGTGTGACAGAAGACTTTTATGTTGTGTGAAAAATTGGGGTATTTAACAAAAATCTCATACATGTGCACAGTCAAAAACTTTATCTGCTAGCAAATTTTTTCCTACTACCTTTACTATTTTTTTTGTACAATTACAATCTTGATATTTTTCAAATGCTCAGTTTTTAATGTGGATTTATGGGCTCCTTGCAGGCTTGACAATCAATTGCAAAGCACATTTTAGATTTCTAGGCATTTGTTAATGCATTATTTCAGTTACAGTTTCATAGACCTTAGCAGACGTCACTTACATGGATATAGAACGCTATAGATGTGGTTTTTTTCGTCACAGGTATAATGTATATAGGTTTTTTGCAGATTTCCTATTGAATGCAAAGGCAGTTACATAACTTGGAGAAGCTGGGGATTCTCAGCTGAATTGGCTGACAGTGAGTGGCAAAAATAGGAAACTTCTTAAGCAGTGTATTTCAGATGAAAATTCAGACCAAAAAAGGAAGTAACATGGCAAAATATTAAATATTGCTTATTTGTTTTATAATCATGAATTTCTGCCAGGATAATGAAACTATTTTGATCTGCCTCAGTGGTTGAAAGATTCGAGATAGTTCACAAACTGCCTTCTTTCCAGGGTAATAATAGAGTTTCTGACATTTGATGGCACCTCTGGAGCCCATTTGTTCTTGCTGTCACAGCTAGTGCTCTGGATCAAAGTTGTCTTTTTAATAAATATTCTTATTTATTGTTTTGTTTTGCCTTAGCTTTTCCCATCTGGATATTTTTAAGATAATTAAGGATTTTTAAAATTGCTGTTCTAAATGTTTAACTGCTTGATAGAATTGTAATTTCTTCATAGATGATTAATAACAAATTGCCACAAACTTTTTCTTTCACAGTGGTATAGAAATTGTTCCTTATTACACGTTGTACTTTTATTGCTAATGATTGTGATTTTTAAAAATTATTTTTTAAATGAAGTAATGCATAATTATTTTAACTTTCAGGAAGCACAGGCCTATGCAGATGACAACAGCTTATTGTTCATGGAGACATCTGCCAAAACATCTATGAACGTAAATGAAATATTCATGGCAATTGGTGAGTTTATGAACAAACTGAGAATTTAAGGAAATTGTTTTCATAAGATGCATACCATCACAATCTTCCTAATCCAAGAGGTTTGTTTTTCACCAAATCAGTTCTGGCACTGAGGTTTCCTTAGGCCCTTTCAGATCCTTTTTTGATATTCAGAAGTCGGTTAAACTTATTTGAAGCACAGTTGCACAGGTCGTCTGTCAAGCACCAAAACACTCAGATTAACTTGTAATAGCTAAGATAGGTTATTTTTTAATTCTGTTGGCAAGTTCCATGTACCTGTTTTGATTCCATGATGGAACCTGGTATTGCTTCAAGTTCAAGCAAAACTAGCTGTTAGAAAACACAAGCCTTTTCTGTGGTATAGGTAACCATAAAAAACTTCACACAGCTTTTCTTGATTTTAAGATGTCCTTGGCATTTGTTAATCAGATTAGTGAGGGTAAGGGAAAGTGTATAAATGTGTGCCTTTTGATGGTACATTGTTTGCAGCAGATTCCACACTGCCTTGGATAGATGCAGAACTTGGAATAATGTGCCTTGTATGAGACAATGGTAGTTGAAGCTGGAAACATTTCAAAAAGGGGGAATGATAATGGACTTGCTTAAAAAAAGTCAAGTATTCATTTTAGTCTGAACAACATATTGTGGTAAACATGCTTTTGTGTCAAAATTTTGTTTGAATTCTAAGTGGAGCTTTCTGAAATGCAGAAGTTGTGCCAAAGACCATGTGTGCTTAACAAGTAAAGGACACTTCATGTGCAAAGTATATCTGCTAATGTATTTTTAGCCCCAACACAATCTTAGGTATTTCTGTAAAGAGGGTAGCATGTAGTAGTAAGTATAAGTTATGAGTAGTTTTGTGAATTCCGTTGACAGATACAGAATTGTATTTCATTGTTGTTAAAACTTTGAAGGGGGGAGAGACTGTCGCTAACCTATTTAGTAATATCATTAATTGCAGAAGTGGCTCTGCTACTGGGGAATAGAAATGTACAGTGTCAAATACCTTTATTAAATATGCTTCATATTTTGTGCTACAGTGGCCTCTCTATCTTCTTTTTGTGACAAACAACATTGCTCTCTTGCTCTCAAAATGGAATGTTTCTGAACAGCTCTTACCTTCTGTTTTATTAACTTGTGGTATAGTTCAAACTTCCAGCAGATACAAATTAAATTATCACTATAGCAACACTTTATAACAAGTACTTGCTTCATATTAACTATAAATACTTGGTGGGTGGGGAACACTTTACTGTGTGAGTGGAAAGTAGATTTTTCTCATAAATGCTTGAGTTAAGCCTGCATTTAATGATACAGAAATGCTCAATTACACTGTTCTGATGAAATTTTAAAATTAATTTGTTTAAAGGTGCAGTTTGCATCTTTAAAAAAAAAATCCGCAAAATTTGATTTTTTTTAAATAATTTGTTATATCAACAATAATTCTTGCCTCCATATTTTAATGAAGTATACAAAGTAAATTTGAGAAAGAAACCTGGTACCTGGGTATTTTTGTTGGCAAGGTCGGTTGTCCATGTTTTTTCACATCAGTGGGTGAAATTCAGCTTTGTCAGTGCATCATAACAAGGTCTGTGCAGCAGTGGACCCTGAAGGGAAATATTGACAGGGATATAAGTATTGCACGGAACTTGGAATGGCCTTTTGCACACTATGGATGCAGTTCACAGGACCACACGTAAATAAGATCTTCAAAAATGGGAGAAAATGAAAAATGAGAACATGGACAGAATTGAAGGATGCAAGCTACAGCTGCTTAGAAATTCACTGATTAAGAGCTCATTCAGAACTTCCAGTTAGTCATTAATTTATAATTCTTGAATGTATCTAGAATCCAAAACAACAGTGCTCTGAAGGCATTTGTCCCTTTGTACTGTCTCAGCAGCTTGGTATCAAATGAACTCTTGGGTGCTATCACAGACTCATAGAACAGCCCAAGTTGAAAGGGAATTCAGGATCATCTGGTCCAACCTCTTGTGGGAAAGGGAGCGTAGATGAGATTACCTAGCACCCTGAAAATAATCTAGCACCACGACACATCTTGTTGTGTGCTCTGCAGATTCTCTAGCTGTTATGCTTGCATTTCATTTCTGTTAGGAAAAGTTGTTCTTCAAGAAACCCGACCAAAGTAACTACTTTGGAGCCAAAGTGTGCAGCCAAACTCTAGAACAGGGGTGGTTGCAGGGTCCTGGTAACATAAGCAAGACAGCCAGCCCCATGGGAGTCATTTCATATAGAAGTTAGGTTCTCTGCATCAGAAAATTGCTGGGAGGAGCTACTGCTCAGAAGAGTAACATCTGTCACTCTTATTTTCATGTCAGGACAGAAGAGCTACCCTGGAGCTACAAGGACAACAAAGAAATTATCACAGTCAATTAGACTCCATAAGAGCTGGAGAGAAGAGAGAGCTTGAAAAAAGAGGAGAGATTTGATCTAGTGTTGGGGGCCATTTTATATGTTGTGTGCAAATACATATTCTGGCTAGGCAGCTGGGCGTTAGTTTGACCCATTGTGTTTTGTGCCTTTTCAATCTTTCTGCATCTCTTAGCACTGACATCCTGATCTTAAAGCCTGTTTGGTAGATTCCTACAAGAGCCCTCATTTGCTGGCATAGCATAGCTGTGCAGATATGTTCTACTGCTCAGGTCGCTAATGCATTTGACTCTTGGAAATCATAGATAAGGTAGTTAATCATTAAGAAGTTAAGTGTCTTAACTTCGTTTAATACAAGTGCATTGAATCAAATCAGATTTTGTAGTGATTATATTGATATGCTTATAAAGTAATAAAGGGTTGACTGTGTGTGTACTCTGGTGACTTAATCTTAGTACAGTCTCAGTTTTTAACTCTTATTTCTTGTTAATTTCATAGCAAAAAAATTGCCCAAGAATGAACCACAGAATGCAGGAGCCAGCTCTGCCAGAGGAAGAGGAGTAGACCTTACTGAACCCACACAACCACCCAAGAGTCAATGTTGTAGTAACTAAAGCATCAATGGCTTTAAACTGTTCTGAATATTCTTCTGCTTCCTAACTGTTAATAACCATGGAATTGGAGTGCTTAACCTGGCCCAGTGCAGCTTCCAGACAGCGAAGAGACTTATGATAATAGTCAAGTTCATAATACAAAGTTTTCTTTTGACCTAAAATTTTAACATGCATGTTAAAATCACTGGCTGTAATGTTCCAGCAGTAGAGGAGAGATGGAATTGGAATAAACTTCCTTCAGTTGAAAGGTTTTAAAAATCACTTACCATTAGGGCTGTAGAAGAACTACTTTCTGTGGACCTAATTGGCCAGTTCCTGTAGCCTCAATACTGATTACTGCTCTAATAAATAGAATTGGGACTTTTCATAATTCTCAGTTATGCTGTAACACCTTTTTAGAAACAGGGGCTAAAAATTACTTATTCACAGTGTTGAAGCAACCAGTTGTTTCTGCAGGTATCTACTATTTAGTTATACATTCCATAGTTTAATAATTTAATGACAAATAATACTTGCATTAACAATTTTTAAGAACCCTATGCTTGCAGGACGGTGGAGTTGTACTTGGTACACTGTATGTAAATTATACAACCCAGTTAGTTATCTAAAGGAATTAGGGATAAATCAAGGTTAACTTCATTTCTAATCTGTTCGGAGGGTACAGACCAGTTAATTCAACTTTACAACTTAGGATGTTTTATTCCTCTACAAACTGTAAGAGCTCTTCAAGTAAAACCACAACAAACTCGGTGTCTGTGACTTCTTTCTCGGTTTTGATCATTGCTGGCCATTACAGTTTGTTTTTCCCCTAAGGAAAAAAATAGTGCACTAACGATTATGTACATCCAACTTGATTTTAAATTTGGGTATTAATGTACTGTAAATAGGTACTCTGCATTGTAGTCTACATTTGTTTAATACTTTCTGTAATATTTAAGAGTTGCTTAAAGGTATACAGAATGTACAGTTACTTAAAGCTAACTTTTTTCCTCTCTAATCAAAGGGGGTTCTAAGTTCTTCCTTTATGGCTAGAACAGTAATAAATGATGCTCCTGTATCTGTAACATAAGTACTGCTGTCTGTCAGTAATGAACTTTGCAACTTTGTTTTCCAAAGTACATTTTATTTTGATCTGTCCAGTATATTGCACTAATTCTTTTAGTTATTTTCATTATATGAAATCTACCAAGTGTGTCAGAAGAGATGAATTAGTCTATTTAAATGTTGAACTGATAGCAGAAACTTACTTGTGCAGATTTTTAAATTTGCAGTAATCTGGGTTTAGCAAGGAAAATGACAGTTCACCAGTGTTTAGTTTTATATTGAGGTGCTCAGGTTTGAATAAAGTGGTTTAAAAAAGAAAAGGGGGTTCGAATACTGTTTCTTATTGAGAGTTTCAGAAGGTTTTATTGCACTTGCATAGTTCCAGACAAGATGTTTGATTTACTATATGGGTCAGCATTTAAGATGATTACAAGTAAATACATGACACAGCTAAACATAAGCTTGTATTGTGTAACTGTGGCACTCCGGTTTATCCTGTGATAAATTTAATGTTGAGGTAATTTGGTATCTTATCACATCCACTCAGAAGTGCAACCAAAATAGTAATATTATCTCTTGAACCTGCTGCTAATGCAGTCTTTACCAGTTGTTCACTAATGTAGCTTGCTGCCTTGTCGTAGAGTGTCTCAGGGGTGACTCTGCCTCTTCCTGCACTTGGTGATTCACAGTTGGACAGGTACGTTTTTGTGTCCACTTCAAACTGTGATGGTGATGGTGTAGAACCCACTGGTGGTACAGTCTTTAGCAGTTCTTGACCAGCATAACTTGCAGGTTTGTCACAAAATATCTTGGACTCCATGTTTTCTGCCTGTTGTGGACCAGAGTTGTAATTGGGTAGGAGCGCTTTTGTACCTTTCGGGGGCTGTTTCATGTCTTCAGCCCCTACTGTCAGTACGTTCTCTCCCTGCTGTTCATGGGTGCAGCTTGTGCCTGTTGCACAGAAAGTGTCAGTGCCTGTTTCTTCTTGCTCTGCAGTCTGTAACTGTGGCTGAAAACCGTTACATAGATAAACGGTTTGAGGACAGAAAAGTTTAAGTTCTTCAGAGCCACCTTGTGTGCTAGAATCTAACTGGTTTATCACTCTGTTCTGTGAATTTGCTTTGTTGTTACTGAAAAGAGACAGTTCTGGATCAGCTTGATTTTTCTGGTCATCAGTTCCCTTAGTAACTCCGTCTTCATTTTGCAAATCGTTTCTCTTAGAACACTTCGGCTTATTTTGTTTCAGGTTGCCTTTTGAGTCAGTGAGAAAAATGCCTTTACTGGAATGCAGTATCTCTGTTCCATCTTGCAGATCATTAATGGCCTTTGAGTCATTTAAGTTTTCTTCAGCGAGGGGCATCAAATACCGACACACAAATGGTGAAGTCCCGTTTTGTTGAACGCATTCATAGATTCTCAAATAATGAGTGAATGTCGTTAGAGTTAGTGTAAGTACTTCGTTGTAATCCAGAACCTCCCAAAGCCCATTAGAAGCTAAAATAAGAAACTGACAGGTATCATCAACAGGGACAGATAAAGTATGAGGTACAGGTATAACAGATCTTTTCAGTACTGGATCTCCGTGATGTCCAAGACCCCTTGTTGTTCTCAGGTACCCCTCTACTAATCCGTCTGGTTCATTAGTGCTGATGCGTCCACCGTTCTGAAGTACACGCTTTCTCTCATTTAAGTTAGAAGTGCTGTGCTCTTTTGAGAGGCAATGACTCTTTCCATTTTTACATAAGACTGCATGTGCATTACCTAAAATTGAAATAAGACAATATTTTGAGTTCTAGCATATTGATTTTTTTTTTATAGTACTGCTGTTACATTAACAGCCTTTTGCTAAGGACTGAGAAAAACCTGACATCATAGTTCAATTATGTAATGCCACAGGCAACAATATGTCCATCAGTGAATCTGGTTCTATTTTACAGCAGTTTTCTGTGGGTTTTTTCCTTCTCATTATTCAGAAGACTATTCCAGAACCCTATTTTTCTGACTGCAGCTAAAGTCTTATGAGGAGTCTGAAGCGACATTTCATTCAGCTTAAAGTGCAGTCTGATAGAAATGTTGCACTTTGACTGGTTTTTAAGTAAGAGTGGGGTTTTTATGTTTTTCTCAAATACTTCTTTTTTTTTTTTCCCCTAGGAGAGTGTGTACTTTAAAAATATTATGGCTGAATGAACTCATCAAGAAGTTTCACATTCAAACTATTATTAGCATTATAAAATCTCTAGAAAATAATTTGGACATTTTGTAGAATTTACAGTTTACTAACATTGTGCCTTAAATCTCTCCCTTGATTAAGGGACTCAAGGGAGCAAGAGTTCTCCCAGTCATCATGAGAAGTCGAGGACTAGCTTCTTTCCTTTAGGAGGAATAGGTACATTACCTGTCCCTCAACAATTCTGAAATCTGCAGGGTGAGAATGGAAAGTGTTAGAAATGGCAACATTGCAGATGACTCATCTTGTCAGACCTGAATGTGTAAAGGAAAGCGGCCCTGGAACAGTGATGTATCGTTTGAGAGTCCTCAATGGCTACACTGGGAGAAGACCACTTTTTGTGTCAGGGGAGGTGGCTGATCCGCTCCCATGTGTTGGTGGAAGGGCAAAAATTATGTCTTGCAGAAGGAACTTGAGTGGGATGGTAGCTTTCCAGACAGTCGGCTGGCTGCAGTGTGTTCTTTTATATTGAATTTTTAATATGATCTGGCTAGACTAGGGCACAGATCTCTGAAAAGTGTTTATAAAGCAGGCAAGGTATTTCTTGGGCAGTATTGGCATTGTCCAGCGTAGGAGACAGCTAAGTGCAGTCTGTGTGAAGGCAGATTTCTCTAGAAGATATTTCAGAATATCAAACTGAAGGATACACCTTTTCTTATTGATTAAAGAATGTAGATGCCTTAAGCGATGTGTGAATTTTTCCTTACTCTTGCTCCCTCCTCCTTCCTCTGATTTCCATGGACAGATAGAATATTGTCAAAATTTACTTTGAACCTTTTGCATAACACCAGCAGCTGTAAGCCTAACAGAGGGCACAACATAACCCACATGGAAGAATTTGACTGCAAGACAGCATAAATTCTAGTCGCTTCTCGGTGCAACTCTCTTATGAGCAAACCAGAGACAAGGCAAAAGAAAAGACAAAAGCTAGCTGACCTTTCAGTGTGGAACTAAATGAAGAAGACAGATATGGCCGATACCACCATCTCCTGCTCCTCTTAGCTGACATTTCAATTCGGGACTAAATGAAAAAGAGATGGCCAATGCCACTATCTTGTGCTCCTCCTCTCTGACCATATTCTTCTGTTGCTTACCTGGTGCTGAAGGAACATGTCTATACTTCTGTAGGAACACATTTCTGGGAGGGGAAATTAAGGTTGGTGTTGTGCGGATCTTTTTCTTTGATGTGATACATTTGGTGGAAAATTAAGTGTATTAGATTAAGTGTGTATTTAGAAGTGGTTCAGAACTGTGGACTTTAGTCACAAAAGGCTTAAAGTGCCTCTATAATCAAATTCAAGCCATCACTCATTAGCAGAGCTTGAGTTCACAGTACCTTTAATTGCAGCCTGCCTAAAACCTCATCTGGGAGGGAAGGATGGAGGCAGATAACTAGAACCAGAAAACTTAGGTTCAGTGAAATCTTAACCAAGTGTTCTCACTTCATCCTACCTCTCGAACTCATTGTGATAAAAATGGAATTCTTCACCAATAAACTGAAGACAAATGCATTTGTTAGTTCTGAAAACATTCCTTTAAAGGTGTGACCGCATCTCCTGCCGGAATATCCGAGCTAGTGCTAAACTACTAACGCTGATACCAGTAACAGTGAAAAAATGTAAAAGCTGCAAAAATGTAAAAATGATTTATAGCCAGAAGCGGCGGGAGAATGGAGGAGGGAAAAGGGAGAGTCTGGGACAGAGCTGCTTGTTTGACTGCCAGTCCTTGTTCAAGTTTGTTTATAGTGTTCCTCAGACTGGCAGAGGATTGCATATTCTTGTTAAGCAAAAATATTTCTTAAATATGGGAATTTTTTTCAAATGTAGAATGTTCTTGGTTTGGGGTTTTTCCCATCCTGAAGAAAATGAAGCCTCTCAAATGGTTGTTCCTTTTCCCTACTGATCTTTGACCCCCTTGATTAGTTTCAGACAAATTTCATACAAAGAATTCTTACAAGTTTTGTGAATAAACTCATGTGAGGAGGGAAGATCTTGATGGAAAGTTGCAGTGTTAGCACACTCCTTACTAATCCTAGGAAGAGTGGTAGAAAAGTATTCTGGTGCTAGGCACGTGCTTCAAGCAGAGACTGGAAGACACCGAAGAATATAACTAGACACAAATTCATTTGAAACCATTCACCCAACAGTTGTGGGTTTTTTTATATATAATTCTGCTTGTATACTCCTTATGGGAAAGCAAGCGTCCTACTTGTAGTCTTACAGCTGCGGTAGGTACATAGAAGAACTTAACTGGTAACAGAAATCACCAAGTGGGAAGATAGGAGTCGAGTTGCTAAGAACTGCAAGAGCTTTGTCTAGTGCTGCCTGCAGCAAAGCTGGGTGGAGAAGCATTAGCATTAGTGGTTTTGTTTGTTTTCTGCACTGCAGAAAGGCGAAGCAGGGGTCTCCTTCCTAAGGAAATAGGTCTGAATAGATCTTTCATAACAAGAGTAAATAACAATTCCTATTTCAGAAATTAATAAATCAGGTGATCTCCACAGATCGTGTTTTCAGTTTGCTGGTAGCAAAATGTGTCGCTTGTAAATGAAACCAATTAATAAAAATATCTTAATCATATTTCATTGACGAGATTTTTGTCAGATCTAAAAATAGGAAGATTTTTAGGTGCCCTAAAATGATGACACCTTAAACTTCCCCTTGATTTAAAAAAAAAAAGAAAATTGTCCTTACTACTTCTACAGAGGTCACTTGTGTATTATGGAGCATTTCTTAACTGTGTCTTTTGCATTAGTAAATTGACTTTATTACTTTAACTCAAATATCATACTGAAGGTGCTTATCAGATAAGCTTAATACTTACTGCCTGATACCAATATCAGTTGTAAGGGAATTTGTCATGTCTCCTTCACATTGTCAAGTTAAAGCAATTGCAGCTTTTTATCTCCAGATATCCACTGCCAACAAATGTCTAGATTAGCTTATTTTTTCTCTTTTTATTGGGCAGAGAAAAAAAAATCCTAGTGTGGGATGTACATACCTATATTGGCAATGTGCAGTAACCCAGCAACACCTTTGGCTGTCCTGGCTGATGGACTATGTGTGTTGTTTTCAAAAGGTTTTCTTTCTTCTTCCGCAGTGGCATCTGTCTCTTCTCTGGGGATTCTTTCCACCAAACAGGTAACAGCTGAACAGCCACTCCAGCGAACTTTGGAAACCTCATTCCTTCCCAGTCGTAAAAGTCTATCCATTCTCCAAAAGGACTTGGCATACGCTTTGTGAATCCATTTGTAAGTATTGGTCGTGTTGGTCTCGTCATTGCCCGGTTTATCAGAGAAAACCTTATCTTTTTCCCTGTAATCTGCTTTGATTACCGTGGCAAAAGAATCTAGAATTTGCTGTTCATCCTTGCTCATTTTGTAGGAGGAATCAGTTTGAGCAAGCTGGTCAAGAAATAAAAGTGGAAGCTCTGCTGCAACTGTTTCTGCAGCTGTCGCACCATGACAGCCATCAACTAACCCCAGAAAACATGTATCTGACCTATTTCCATAGTTGTCAAGCACAATAATTCTGTCTTCCATGTCTGCCTGCCATGTGGAATTTTTATCTTGACAAATTGATAATGCTTTTATTAAAGAATTCCTTACTTTCTTAAAAGTACTAGGGTTGTTACTATTAGGAAGATCACAACATGACACAGGAGTGTGATTGTCTATAAGGAATTCAAATGAATAATCAATCTTCTGCCTGTGTGTCTCAGAATATTTAGGAATCTTGGTCAATTTTGAAAGTAGTTTCTGTCTCTGAGCTAAAAGTGTTTTGTTGTCAGTCTTTGTTTGTGGACTATCAAAGCCCAGCAAAGTTAGGGCTTTGTGGGTTTTTTTATGATAAAGAAGGTGGTGTGGATATATCATTTGTTGACATGCAGAGCAAAAAATGGAAATGGTCTTAGAGTTGTCATTCTCAGGTGCAATTGTGACCTTCTCCAGCTGATCTTCCTCATCTCTGGAACATTTGAAATCAGATGGGATTATTTTGTCTTGTGTCTTTTCCTCCTGTGTCATTCTGTAAAGGAGTTTAATATGTGAAGAGTTCTCATATTTCATATTTCAATATTTTAATATTGGGTAATGCTACATTTACCTAAGTTCTATAAGAGAACTCTATAAGAGATTTCTCACTGTCTTATAAACTCTGAATTGCATCATTGTGTACTAATGTACATATGGTCAAGAAATGAAATTCCATGTGAGATTATATAAAAGTTTTAATTACTAACTATGTTAAATATCAGTAATAAAGCAAATTCAAGTAGCAAAAAGTTTGGAAATACAAAATTCATAACAAAATTTAGATTATTCTTGTACCTAGTAATGTTTCCGTCAGTTGTTTCCTCCTTGAGATTCAATGCGTAGCCTTGTGCCTTCATACTGTTAGAACCGTAAATATGAAGTAGATCGTCATCTCCTTTTCTGTATCTATTCATCACATAATGGAGTATAATTCCTACCGGGAAAGGGGGAAAAAAAAAAGAAATAAAAGGCATGTTCTAGATTAAGATTAACAAAAAAAGTCTGCCAGTCTTGCATGGGAGATACAAAACAGGGCCAGAAGCACTGGTGTTATGTCTTTAATCAAATCCTACTCTCATTGCCATCAGTTTTAGTTGTGAGGCCTTTAGGAGTCAATTGGGGGGAAAAAAAAAATTGTGCCATTGTATTTAGGCACACAGAAGACAAATTACACTTATGTGGGCAATATTCTATTGCTTTTCTTGCTTGTGAGAGCTAGGTTTTGCAATGTTCATGTTATTTTCATGTAGGATGGATTTTGAATTTGTCCGTTTCTCAATCAAGAAAACATGATGAAGAACAAAAGTATTCTCAAATGGGCAGAGTGGTGGTTGAGCTTTTACATCTGTGGGAAACATGCCTGCTCCTTGAGCTGCGAGCAGCTGCCCTCTGTGTGCTCCAGCCATCGGGATGGAAGGAGAGACTCCTTTTGCAACAGAGCTTGTGGAACAGCAACAAGGCTGAAAATGCAGAATCAAGGCCAGATACTGCAAGGACATCATAGGGTCTAGTCAGTACAAGCCTCTCTGCCTGTTCTCCAGCTGAAGCTGTCTTCCTCCTGTCCCGATGCCCCTCCTTTCTCACACTTCAGCTCCTTGCTCCAGTCTCCCTCCCCAGCTCAGTCTCTCTCTCTCCTCAGTCTCCTTCCTTGATGCTCTCTTACTATTCTTAGGTCTAGCACCCGGTGCTACAAGCCCAAGAGTCAGAGCTGTAAAGTCCTACTGAGGCACTCCGTGACAGGGCCCAGCCAGTGCAGAGGGGACTGCCCAAATTCAGCACCTACGCACTGGCGTGTCTCCACTCAGCACCAGCAAACTGGCGCTTCTTTTTAAATTGTAACTTGCTGTGATCTGGGTGAATTTACAAGAATGACAGAAGGTGCGCCACTGATGCCATCTCAGCCAAAGTTCCAAGCCCTAGTTTCAAACCTGATAATCTTCGAGATTCTCGATGAATAGTTACTGGAATTTTGGTTTAATACAACCAAAACAACATATTTTTTTCAAATCATGTTCTCAGAAACAGCTAAATTGTATTACCTGAAACTTTTTCAAATGATTCTGGTTAAGGCTTGGAAAATGTCAGTATGAACAGTTAATACCTGGCAGAGTTTTAAGTTATTGAAAACATGAGGTGACCCTATTGATTGCAGCACTAATAATTCTGCCTACAATTTGAAATGGGTAAGAAAATAGATGGAGGAAATAACAATATTGCTTAGGGAGCAGATGAAATTAAAATTGTTTGAATGGCTGCCGTGTCCTGTAAAGTGATGTGCAGCTAAGCCTTACAGCTGCTTGCATAACATCATCTCCGCCTAGGTGAGCACATAACATACATGTACAGACACTATAGTAAGACAAAATCCTGACACTATGATTTGTTTTTCAAGGCATGCATTTTTTTCCTGTGGTGATAGTTGTTTGACGAAATACCTTCAACTGTTTGAGAATTACAGGAGCATTAAAAGACAAAGCTCCAACCTCCTCCAGCTCCAGTTAATAGGTCTTGAAGAATCAAATGCCTCTGATCAGCTGAGGTGGATTTTCTTTTTAGAATTTTATATTTGATCTCTTCCGTAGATGATGATACCACTTTAAAAACCCTTATGACACTGTAGTGTACCTTGTCCATGCAGAGGTGAGCTTGCAGGTGGCTACAGCTCTCAATCTGCTGAAGGACCAGTTTATGGGGGAGTCCGTCTCTCCTCTAGAAATGCTGCACAACTTCAGTGGGGCAAGGTAAGGAGGCACATGATAAAAATAGCAGGGAAAGATAAGCTTCCACACATCCCCTTTCCTTTATTCTGCACGGTTTGAGACTGGGAGATTGCACAAGCCTATTTACTGCTGCCAGTGTGGTGACGCATTGAAGCGTGAGAAAAATTAAGACTAATACATACAGAAAATCTGCTAAGCTGCGTTTTGGCAGTCTGTTAAATATGAACCCATTTTAAATTTAGTGTATATAAAAGCCCCTTGGATTAGACAGGAAATTAAAAAATTTCAACAAAAATGTTAGTTTGACCTCAGTAAACTTAATTCCTACCAAACGCTGCAAGTGGGTGTAACTGCTAATTTATCACAACTTGAGAGCACCAAAACAGCCCCACTTTATTATAATGTGTAAATAGCCAGGATAATATGCATAATCATAGAACCATAGAACAAGATATGCTACAGCTCTTCGGTTGCAATCATTTTGCTCCTCATTTTTAAAAGGGCAGTGCTGATGTTGATTTTCTTATAGTATACATACATTGCTTATGTTAATATCTTAAAACCTTGTAAAAATGAGATTTAAAAAGGAAATACTTCGTTATCTCTTATGAAGTAAAAAGATTAGCCTATATGTCCTTCTCTCTGCATTTCTCTCATCAGGAATAGATACTCAGATAATTTTTTTTTGCTGTCAGTTTAAAGGGTAACAGTGAGATACTGACAGCACAACACATGAAGCTAAAGCGCTGTCAGCCTCAGAGAGTGAAAGATAAAATTTGAGCTTTCCAGCTCACTGCAGTTTCCCTGTGCCTGTTTAGGAAGCCAAAACCCAGCACTGTTTAATGTTCTGAGCTGAAAATAGAAGCAGATTTTTAAAAAATAGAATATGTAGAAGAATGGGGAGCAAACCACAGTTTGAGATTGTACAAGTTTTCAAGGGCAAAAATCGTATTTACTGTTTGTGTCACAACAAAGAACCGCTTGGTCAGTGCTCAGTCCTGATCGTGGGAAAGAGAGGCTGCTTCCCTTGTCTGCCATCCGCTTCCCTGTCTGTAAGAGGGGCAGAACTGTGGCAGAGCACGAGACTGCGTGCCACGGGCTCGTATGGCAGAGGATACCATCATCCTGGTAAATTGCATATTTCTGGCAACTCTCTCTAGTTGTGGCGCTTGGGAGTCGCTTGCAGTTCATATAGCAAGATGAGATTATTTTCTGTTTCTGTAGTTTGGTACTACAATCTCATTTTTTTTAATTAGTGAAGATGTCATTAATTGAGCTTTGAGGACCCAGGATCTTGTTTGTATCCAAACAGAAGAGTCTTGCGGGCACTCATCTCCCTCTGACACATGTTCCTGTCTCCACCCAGCGTGCTTCTTCCTCACTTACCTTTGTCATAGTCGGCACTTAACTTACACAATCTCTAGTCCTGAAGTCCTTCCTCCATGACATTTGTTTTATTATTGTTATTATTTGCTACATACTTATGGTTTTAGAAAACAGTGACTATTATGGATGCTGAAACAAGCACTGGGAAGATGCCTGCCTGCCTGCAGGCGACAGGAAGAGGCAGAGAAGGGCTGTGTCATGTAAAATGGAGGTCACAGTCTCCCTGAGCTTCTCCTCACAGTATTATCAGCTAATACATATATAAACAGGCTGCACTGCTGCAAATTCTTGCTGAATGAGCACCAGCTTCCTCGCCTGTGTTTTCCTTCTTCCCTGATTTACTTTTTGCCATGCCATTCCTCTGCTTGTGCCTTAGCCAGCACTTCCCACTCGGTCATCCCTGGGCCGTGTGCCTGAGATGCCACTATGTGGCTTTGTGACCTCCATGCATTCAGCCCTACTCCTCTCCTGCTGACTGGTTTCCCTCCCCTGCGCCTGTCACACAGTTTGGCAGCAGCACCTTCCGTAGAAAATTGTTAGCAAATACCCGCATACAGAAACCATGGCGGGGACATGGTGTTGCTGGGACTGGCCTCTGCCAAGGAGCCACCCACGACGATTCAGATACTGGAACAGGCTGCCCAGGGAGGTCGTTGAGTCACCATCCCTGGATGTGTTTAAGGGTTGTTTGGATGTGGTGTTGGGGGGTATGGTTTAGGGGAGAACTTGTAGAGTAGGGTTGATGGTTGGACTCGATGATCCCAAGGGGCTTTTCCAACCTGAATGATTCTATGACTGGCTGGTGGGGCTGTAGCATTTGCTGTGGTGCAGTCTGATAGGGCTGTGCAGTGCATACCCTGGGGCACAGCCCAAGGCGGGGTACAGGCAAGCACTGTCACCTGTGCAGGGGCTGCCTTACCAGGTCACAGTTTTACATGGTCATCTTTAGCCAAAGCAGAAAAGAGCTTGTATCTTATGTGAAAGACCTTATGAAGCCTTTATTAAATACGTATGAGACCCCTGAAAAACTTTCCAGGTGAAAAGACAAACTCATTTGCTATCCCAGCAGCCATGCCCTACACCTTCCACCCCTTTCAGAAGGGCTGGCCCTCTTGGTCTCCAAAACCATCTGCAGGGGGAATGCTACAGAAAGAACAAGACATCTTCCAAGTGAGTCAGCTCAGGTGTGTGTAGTACCCTACTTACTGTATCCTCAGAAGCAACAATGCAGCTTCAAGGAAGTCTTGTTATGAAAGGTGTGGGAAGAGATAAAGATGAACCTGGTGAGTCATGGGAGCATGCCAAGGGGCAGAGCCTGCCTCCAGACTTGGGAATGCTCCCACCCCTAGACCCGATAATATGCAAGAAAGAAGGAAGCGATTAATAATTAAAATAATTATGGAATAAATTAAGATAATTAGTCTCCTTATTTATCTTCCTAAGTGTTGTCCAAAACCAGAATCCCGGGATTCCAGGCCAACTGGTTTTATGGCATCCTACAAAGTGGAAAGAATCCCCATCATTAGGTCTTCTTAGGTGAGAATTATAGTTTGTGACACTGTCCACCTGGGCAGAGGTGCAGCTTCTCAGGAGGAAGCATCAGTGGGAAATGGGAGTAGCTAAAAAATGGCAAAAATGGCTCTTACTGCACATCAGGTATTTTGCACCTTTTCCCAGTAACTGGGCTTGTCTTGGTGGGGCAGAGGCAGCGGTTTATAACCCACTGAGTGCATGTGTGGAGCAGATCAAGGGAGTGCAAAGAGGCTGTTGAAGCATTGAGTGAGAAGGGCAAGCTCACTGGGCTCAGCATGGGAGAGAAGGCATGCGAGGTTTTGGGGTACCACAAGGAGAAAGCAGCAGCAGAAGTGGAAGACAAGTGAAGATAACGTAACTTTGCCTCCTGCGCTCTCCTCCCAGCAACACCCTGCCTCCCTTACCCCACAAACCCACATCTGGGGTTCCTGCTGTATTCCTGGGCTTTCTCTGCTTTTCCCAGCCATACACACAGCAGTTACAGTTGGTCTAAATGAAGGGGTTTAACCTGTTTAGTTTCTGTGGTTTAGCCAAGCAGCTAGCCATGGTGCTTGTGGTTGTGTCCATAGTTCTCAGGATTTCCAGGTGCTCTGCCACATAGATCCGTGCAAGGGCCAGGCATAGGGGGCTTGCACACCTGGGTGTCCTTAGGCCAGTGTAACTCCATTGTACAGAAATAAAAGGGATTTTCTATGTGGAGTTTTATTATCTAGATTGGTGTTGTATCAAGGGTGCAGGTCAGCAGCTACGCTGGTGCAGGTAGAAGAAAGAAGGCCCCTTCCCTCCCCCCGGCTGCCAGCTGAGCCTGTGCCAATCACACAGGGGTCTGTAAGGTTGCCAGCACTGCCCGACCTGCCCTACTGGGGATGGAGTGGTTAGCAAAACTGTCAAAGCATGGGCACTCAAAGTATGCTGAGTGGAGTCCCAGAGAATCACAGGGATCTCTGCTACATACTGAGTAGCAGGAAGAAGTGGGGAAAGATGTTAGAGAAAGGAACAAAGAAACAGAAAACCTTGTGGGGAGGCAGAAGGAAGAAAAGGTAAGGGGAAAATAGAGTACATCCCATGTTTGTGTGAAGCAAACCAGAGCTCTCACTACCACACAATAACACAGTGTAAGCCTATGCAGTGGCTGCAGATGGCTTAAATAACTTGAACAAGCAGCTTCTGAACTTGGCACACGTACTCCACATTGTACTGGCAAAGGCAGAAAATGTCCTGTGCTGCATGAGCCCTTTCGTTTTCTCGCTTGGTTTCTGTTAAATCAGAACTCTGACTGCAGTCAAGAAGAGCATCCTCTGGGTAAGAAGTGCTAAGTGCTCCACCATTAACAAGAAGTTTCTATTACTAAAACAGCCCTGAATATTGCAATGGCATTTTCTCTTTTTTTTTCCTTTTAATTTTTTCTTCCTTTAAAAAGTGGGTAATTGGAGTGTGAGGTTCCCTATGACAGACAAAAGCCTAGTGGGAAGGTCTGCCATCTGCATTGTTAAAGTCACATGTAAGCACCATGGGAAGCTGACAAGATGCTAGAGACAGCATAATGAACAAAACTCTTGTACTGTTAATACTTCCACTGATTCATAAAATATTGATAGCAGTCCTGAGTGTGTGGTGGCCAAGAGGGAGGCCACTTCACCCACAAGGAATGCGCTAATGAAAGGACACAATAGGATTTTATACTCCAAGAAATTCCCCAGAGGGCCAAGACCTCTGCTTTTCACATTTGCATTGAATGGCAAGAATAAAAACAGGTGGGAGAGCAGGAAGAAAGTCCCATCCTGAACAAAAGGAGAGGGAGAGAGGGCGGGGTTGGGCACACTGGCTCTGACTAGGCTGGGAGAGAGGATGAGGGGTCGGGTGGGCTCCCAGAGCTGGGCTGTGGGCTGGGAGGTCCCTCTCAGCAAGGCAGCACTCTGCATTAGGCTGCTATTAGTTGAGTCATTTTTTAATTTACATGACCAAGATAGGCCCCAAAAGCTGTAAATGTCAACTAGGTAATAACCAGGCATCAGGAACACCCTAAACTGTATTTTAATTTCCTCTTTTGTGACTGCACCAACAGCGCAACTGCCTCCTTTGCTGGAGTAACACACAGGACATGTTCTTGCATTTACGCCTGTCGGGTGTTTGCCACAAATTGTGGTGAGAGCAGCAACCGTGAGATGTGCATCTCCTGGGAGCACCGGTTCTGAGCAGGCTCCTCTCAGGACTATCAGCAGCCTGGGAGAGGCCCGAGAATCACAGGAGCTGGCACTCGTGTCTCACCCAGCTTCGGGCTTGCTTCATTTGTTGCAGATGAGTAGGCTTCCTGAAGTCAACTGGCTACTCACCTGAGTTTGGGAGCTGAGTAGCACAAGCCAGCGGCTGGTCCCACTCTGCTCCCACCAGTGCTTGCTAAACACCAGCTTCACAGTCAGTTCGGCTTGTGCAAACCCGCTGGCATCCCCCAAAGGACAGGAACAAAAAACTGTGGTGAGGGTTTTTCAGACAATGCATTGAGTTTGAAGCCAATTTAATATCTTCATAATGCATGTTTAATGATGAAAAATAAGCACCAGAGTTATTCTGTTGTGCTCAAGCGGAGTTATGCACGCGTTACAATCGGAAAATTAATATGTACTTGCTTGTAAATTCAGTCAACAGAAAAAGCTAGCTTCAGTATATGAAAATAGAATGACATGTGTAGACTCATATGTCAAAGAATAAATTTTTTGGTTTTTCCTAATGTAGTGTAACCTGTCATGGCCAAATTACATTCACTGAAGCCACCACAAGTCAACAAAGACTAAGTTATAGTCCCATGTTTCCAGCCAGCAAATTATCTTTCCATTCAGCAAGATGCCCTTGTGGCCAAGAAAGCCAACGGCATCTTGGGGTGCATTAGGAAGAGTGTGGTTAGCGGGTCGAGGGAGGTTCTCCTCCCTCTCTAATCTGCCCTAGTGAGGCCACATCTGAAGTATTGCGTCCAATTCTGAGCTCCCCAGTTCAAGAGAGACAAGAAACCACTGGAGAGATTCCAACAGAAGGCTACAAAGAGATTAGGGGACTGGAGGAAAGGCTTACGAGGAAAGGCTGAGAGCCCTAGGTCTGTTCAGCCTAGAGAAGAGAAGATTGAGATGGGATCTTATCAACGGTTACAAATACCTAAAGGGCAGGTGTCAAGAGGATGGGGCCAGACTCCTTTCAGTGGTGGGTGCCCAGTGACAGGACAAGGAGCAATGGGCACAAACTGGAACACACGAGGTTCCATCTGAACATGAGGAAAAACTTTTTTACTGTGAGGCTGACAGAGCCACTGGAACAAGCTGTCCAGAAAGGTTGTGGAGTCTCCTTCTGTGGAGATACTCAAAACCCACCTGGATGTGATCCTGTGCAACCTGCTCTGGGTGAACCTGCTTTAGCAGAGGGGTTGGATTCTGTGATTCCTTATTCTTGCCAAAACTGTGAATGTAATAATATTTTACCTGTCACTAGAGCAGTTTAAGACAAAGTCAAGCTTCTTTTGTGTTTGTTTTTTTTTAATATACATGCACAAAGTTAGAACGAGAGTAATGATATAAATCAGGCTTAAAGTTAAAAAACAAAGGTAGACTTACCTATTTGCAGCTAAAGAGTGATTTCTTTCTAAGCTGCTCCTCTGCTGTAGCAAGCAGCAGTTCTGCATGTGTAGTGAGGTGAACCTTTATAAATGTTGCTATAGTAACTGTATCCGTAGCCACAGGCTGGTAGACTCACTGTTCTGGTTATCTAGTGAGCAGTAAGGTTAAATGGAAAAAAAAAAAAAAGAGAGACATAGTATTAAGACAGCCATGCTCTTGAGGATTTAAGAAGAAACTGCAGTAAAATATTTTTTGCCTTTATACTAATCAGTTTCTTACTGTACGCAATACAGTAGTGTTTCCCATTAGACCATCATAAACACCCTAGGAAATGTAAACAAATGTTCAGGCATTTAACCAAAGTCAGTATCTGCTCCATTACAACTTTCATCTTTGATTTTATTTTAATGGGAGTAAAAACTTTTCAGGCTTTTGAGGACCTTGAAGAGTAACGTGAAAGAATAAGGTTGCTTGCCTAGGCTGTGATCCTGTCAACACTCGCCTGTGCAGCTTCACTCATAGACGCATGCCAAGTGGCCTTAATAAACATCAGTTTACTCACCCATTACTCACTTATGTGGAAACAGTAAACGTATTTTGAGAATTTAAATGTGTAATTCATTTATATGCAAACTTGACACTGGGTAAAACATCATTAGGTTACTGCTGGAAAGAGGCTGGTGATTTGGGAAGAAGAAAGACAGAAAGACAAGAAAGAAAGAAAAGAGGAAAG
>VZZY01025852.1:17829-42302 GCA_013400335.1 Eurystomus gularis | reverse complement strand
TCTGCCTCTGGAACATGAAACCCTAAGAAAAGCAAAAAATTCTGCTAGGTTGTGACTCACTCACAGGTCAACTCCAACTTGGGGCCCACAACTCAGGCCCCAGCACTTCATAAGTGCCAAGACATAATTTCCAGTCAAGAGAGTAGATGTCTTTTCTTTAAGGGATTTGGAATCAACAGTTATTTCTCTCCTAAGAATATTGTTGTCTGTTTTCAGTTATGCAAAAACATATACACATTATTCAGAAATTTTTCTACACCATTTATCACTCCAAATTTACATTAACAGCACACTACAGAGACTAAACCCAGGACAACCTCTCTCGCATAACTAGATCATTTCCATGGCTAAACATGCAGTCAACACGAGTCGCTCCTGCAGAACTCACAAATGTGAATTTTTTTCAGGTTTCATTGATTAAGTGACTTTCAAGGCAAAAATACTCAGATTTTCCAAAAAACCTTGACTTTCTTCAGTGACTTTAATGTGCTTGTGTAAATGGACATCAAAAAGTAAAAGTACTAATTTCTTCAGAAGGTGTCATTGCTCATTTGTACTCCTAAAATGAAAAGCTTCTTCTGACCACTGTGGATTGCAAATATACTGAACTGAACTTTGTTTGCTAATTGCTATCCACATGGCAACACTTCAGAAGTACCCTCCTCATTTGCAAGTCAGGCAAGCAGTAGCCAAACTGTATAAAACAATTTCATGGCCAGGTTATCTTCTCCCACCAGGCACTCATTCCCCACTTGAAAAAAATCTAGGAGCATAAAATCAGTTAATTACCCTTCATGGCCTAGTCTTTCACAAGACATGTCTGACTAATATTATTCTAGCATAACTACCAGCTTTTTACAGGTAATCTTAGCAGATGAGAAAAGCTGGTTTTGTTACATTAAGAAACTATGTTCAGATACAGAACCTGTATATCAGTAATCCTTCTCATGACATGTAAGTCCTATATTTGAAAGTTAACTTTAATAAAGAAATAGATCCTCTGAAGGCATATTCCTTATTTCCTCTCCCAATAACAATCCTGGCAGACCATCTTAGACTGCTGTGAGACTCATTTTCTGAAGCCTTCCTCTACCTCATCTCAACATCTTTAAGATGACCAACATACATTTTTAAAACAAGCAAATTAAGATCTTCATTATCAGATAAGTAACTTCTGCCTCCTGTGTAGAGACCTTTCCTGTACATAATTTCTACAACATTACCAATCAAATACATGACATGACTGAAGGAATTTCTTAAATACTTTCTAGAGTTACGATAACTAATGAATTGCTGAAACTTTTAAACTAATAACAAACAATAACTGAGGGTTGTTTTCATTAAGTACAATGCATTATTGCATTGGCTACAAAACTTGAGAATTATTTAAGAATTCTTTCAGGGTCAAAAGATTGTATTTTCCATACTAAAACGTGGCCATATTTTCTTTCTTTTTGAAGATAATTTTGGCAAAATGCCTGCTTACATTCCTTAGTGAAAGCTTTCTGCCTCTGGTAATGTAATTTAGTCTGTTAAAACAATGTTTTCTTATTCTATAATCTATTCTTTTTCTTAGCCAATCAATTTGTAATACATGCCATAGTCATTTAAAAAAGGCTAACATCCATTATCAGTTGCCTCCCTTGCCTTTTTTTTAAATCTTCCTTTATAACTGATTTATCTGTTTCTTTTTAAAAACTGCTTTTTCTTCTCCATTTCTATTTAATTAAGCACAATACAAAGCAAGGGAAACAGATTACGACTATAATCCTATCTGCCACTAATATGGGTAGCTTTAAACACGTATGCAGTCCTGTCCTACTAGTTACTTGTATGGTTGCCACGTAAAGACTTGTATGTGCTTGCAAGACTAGACGCATTTCTCTTAACACCAGGAGAAATAAGCATATAGCACTGTATCTGATAGCCAGCAGGCTCCGCTACCAAAGATCAGTCTGCATATTATCCCATTTTACTAATGTATCACTGCCTTTATTTATCCAGTGTGCAACCACTAGACAATATTGTCCTCACAGCCAAGCATTTTCAGTTCCACTCTCTCATATAAAGCAGTGCCACTGGCAAAATACTACAGCATAGAATTGTAAGGTATTTGTCGATATTATCAGTTCTAAATTAACAGAAATCATGACCTTACACCTTTGTTCATGATCATATACTAGGTGACAAAGACTACACTGAATGTAGTGGTGATGTTGTTTTCCCTTCTAAATATTTAGAAAGATTAGAGTTATGTTGCAAGTAGAAGGATGAAAGAAAAGCATTAAATGCAAGCCTTACCTATTAAATATAAAAGGTCTTACTTATGTATTCCATGCTAATACCATAAAGAATGAGAGTGGATTTCTAAATAATCCATTACACTGTACATTCGGTTAGGTTTATTTTTAGTTGACTTTTCAGTACAGAAGCCTATTGAACTAGAAAAAGTAAACTAGATTCCAAATACAATCTTGGTGTCTAGTACAAGATGTCCAAGCAGTTAAAGCATATAAGAACATCCCAAACATGCCCTAATAAGCTCTGCAAAGCATGAACAAACAATGACTTGGTAGTTTTACAATTAGTCTAGGAGAGACAGTTTCACTAGAAGGAGTTACATTTATGAGACCCAAACCATTCATCTGCTAAATTTCAAACCAGAATTTCACAAGTTGTTAATATTGCTTAAAGAAAGGCAGCATAAATGTATACATACAGAACATTTTAAGTTTCACATTTTTTTCCACATGAGTTTATTATCAGGGCAACTGAATAATTAAAAATTAAGCGCGGAATTTCAGTCTAAATTTCTTTAAAAGCTAAAAGAAATTGCAAGTACATTTAACGGTGGAAGATATTAAGTAAATATAACTTCTCTGAATTTTGACCCTATAAAATGCAATTTCCTGTTCAAAACAAAGCATTTCAAGGAATATCTATTCTTTTCAGATACCTCTACATGGAATCTTAAGATTAAGAATAAAGCAATAAATTAGGTGAAAATGTAAGTGACTATATCCAGTATTTCCAGCACTGCAATAAAGGCTGCTGAGAAGTTTCTCCATAACACTAACTTTCAAATCTCTGAAACTTACATTAGAAACAACAAGAGGATCCCCTGAATAGTACAGCCTGAATGCAGAGGAAGCCTTTTTCTTGCCTCTTACCTCAGAGCTTTCTGATCAAAATACATAAAAAGTTCCTTTCCCAATGTCTCCACATCCTTGTAAACGTGTCCAACAATGAAATCATGACCAGAAGCTCTCCCCTCACTGGCAGCATTCTGAAAATGAGTACACAGACACAAAGGGTAAAACAGATTTTACACGACTTTCATCAGTACACATTCAGCAAGTAGCTGGATGAATTAATTTTCCAACCTGGACAACATTAAACCTTTTCTCCTTAAGCAGTTTTATCAAAGCCAACAAGACTATTAACCCAGGAAGCAGACAGTCACTACTGCTAGTGCTATCAAAATGTAGCTTACTCTTTTCCAAATTGAAACAATAAATCTTTTTTATCATGGTATTTATTTCCTACAAGTCATGAATTCACATTAAGAGTTTCAGGCTAATGTGAACTAAACACGTGTAGTTTGAATATTAAATACTTTTCAGAGTGTCAATTCTACCATTTGCAGACCTACATCCTTCTCTAAATGCCTCCTGCTGCAGTTCCTTTCCAAGCTTTCAGTGTTTCACATAGGGCACTGAGCTACAGAAAAGCCTCCACTGAACTTACAGAGATACTCCTCTCTTCCTGCTAGTTGAAAGTCTAAATCTCAGAAGATGGGACACTACTAGAGGACAATAAAAAGATAACTGTGATATTGAAGCAATAATCTTTTCTCGCTTTGGACATGAAACTCCACTGAAATTATAAGAAGGGACCTCTACAGGTTATCTAGTCCAAACACCTGCTCAAGGCAGGTCTGACTAAGCTCAGGCAGCCCAGGGCCTTCACCTGAACTTCAGAGTAGCTCCAGGGATGGAGACTCCCATCTTTCTGGGTCCTCTTTCCAGGGCCCAAGTATTTTTGTGGTGGAAAAAAATTCCTAATAACTATTGTCACCTGCATCTGCTGCTCTCATCCTGTTGTTGCACCTCTGATGAGTCTAGCTCAGTCTCCTACATACCCTTCCTTTTGGTAGTTCAGGAGAACAATAAAAACCCAGTTCTAGCAGCTTCCCCTTGTGCTTCATGTGCTACAGCCTGTCAATCAAACCCAGGGGGTCTCTCTAATATGTTTTTATTTTTTCCCTACTGGGAGTCAAAAACTGGACACGGTAACCCAGATGCAGCCTTGCAAGCACTAAACAGAGATAAAAGAATCCCTTTCCTCAGCCTGCTGGCTACACTGTCACCAGCACAGCTCAGTATAGGACCGGCCCTCTTCCTTAAAAGGGCACAACAGTGACTTGGACTCAGTTGGTATAGCACCCTAGGCCCTTTTTTTCTGTGGAGTTGTTTTCCATCTGACCAGCAGCCAGGCCTGTGCCATTACATGACATTAATCTGCTCCATGTAGAGGATTCTGCAAGTCCTGCAAACACTGAACTTAAGTTGCTGCCAGCCCATTTTTCTCAGTCTGACAAGTCCCAGCTAGCACCTCATAGTCCCCGAACCTGCAAAAACCTGCAAGCAGTATATTCACTGTCAGCAGAGCCCTAGCTGCAAGGCACAGATAGGTGTATCAGTGCTTCAATCACAACACTCAATTGCAATGCAAATATGTATGAAATCGAAGCTTGCAAATGAGCAAGATCTCAGCTAGTTAGCAGAAATTTCAGAGCTACTCTCTATGCAATCTCCCACTGTATTATTACCTTGAAATGATATACATTTAGACAGCTTTATGGTTATTATTCTGTCAAGTAGAAAAATAAAAATATTTTTGCATAACATCAACATCACTTACTTTGCCTATTATTTAAATATGAATAAAGCAAAATTTTTTTCTTGCATGAACAGTTCCTTCCTCCCAATAAAAATATTAAAGTTAGTGTGCAACAAGGTTTATTTTAGTTTTAAGCCACTCAGGTTCGTTTAAACTAAACCAGAGGAAGAAGTCACAGACATGGAAAACTAACTTGTTTTTTCAAAATATTTTAAGTTAGACTCATACCACTTTAGCATCAGGTGAATCCTTACAGTCACTGTAGTACAGATTCTCTTAAACTGTATAGTCTTCAGCAGCAACCAAGGCTTTGGCCATGGTTAGCAGCCACTGTGAGGTCTAAAAAGCCCAAGACCCTTGTGATGATTATTTGCCAATGAATAGAGACTGCCCTGAGGTGACTTTTACTGTATAAAGTTATGACCACCAATATATTTCAGGGAATTAAATTTCTTTTTCAAACCATAGAAGCATAAATCCTTACTTCAAAAAGCTTAGTCCTGAAAGACACAAACCTATAAATACTAATTTGTTGACCACTCATCTTAAGGCAGACACAAATTGAACCACATTCTTCCTTAAACCATTCTTTCATTAAAGTACTGTCTTACTGAGCCTTAACCATAAACTCTCCTACACTGCCTTTTATACACTACAGTGGGGAAAAATTCCTAAACTTTCCATCTGGATGCATCCAATACATTTACTTGGGACAGAAGCAATGCACAATTTCCCATAGCTGAGCAAAACCAGGCATGAAAAGAAAGCCCTAGCCACCTCTGTAATAAAACCAGAAGACCATATCTTCACAGCTCATCAGCTAGGCCTGCTCATTGACAACCCAACTTCTCCTACCAGAAGGTCTCACAAGCCCCAGCAGAGTTTTATACTGGTGAATTATTTTATGCTGCCAACAGAAAGGATAAAAACTAGTAGAGAAACTACATACTGTGCAAACTGAGAGCAGATGCCACACTCTATTTAAATAGTTGGACTAGTTAAAATTATTTCTAAAGAACGACCTGTAGAATTAAAAGCTTCTTTTCTGCATGCCAGCATCTACCTTTCTCCCATTTCAGACTCGTAAAGACTTATGAAAATATTAGAATTGCTACTAAATTTTCCTTGTATTGTAGGTTTCCTGAAGCTAAGTAGTATTTTAAAACTTACCTGAAGTGAAGAGAGAGTAATATTAAAAGCTTTCCCTCCATACTCCCCAAAGCCACTATGTATCTACAGCTTCAGCACCTCTTTACACCCCCGACCTGCTAAGGCTTATTTATTACGCCGATGACAAGAAAATCTTTAAATTTAAGGGAAGAAAAAAACCAGTAGCCGCGGACAGGCACACCTCCCCCCCGCCAGACGAGGGCAGGCGGGGCACAGGAGCCCTGCGCAGCCGGGACGGGAGGGGCGGCCCTGGCCTCCCCAGCCCTCCTGAGCTGAGCTCGGCCCTGGCCTCCCCAGCCCTCCTGAGCTGAGCTCGGCCCTGGCCGCCCCGGCCCTCCTGACGGCTCCCAGACTCATTTCCCTCCCGCAGACCTGGCGACGCTCACCACCGCAAGCACCCAGGAGTTCAAGCTCTGCGCCCTCCGGCCCAGCCCAGCCCGGCCCGGCCCAGCCCAGCCCAGNGGAGCGGTCCCGGCGCTCCCGCTCAAATCTGCCGCTCGATCGGAGGCGGGGCTGGCGCGCCGGGGGTGCCCCGCCCTCGCCCTGCGTAGAGCCGAGCTGCGCCCGCGGTCCTTGGTGGAGGTCGGGCCGAGACTGAGCTGAGAAACTCCACGGGCGCTCCCGGTCTGCCTCTGACGGCTCGGCGGAGAAGAGAGGTCCGGCCGCAGGGTTGGGTGAGGGATGCCCGCCGCTCCCGGGGGCGGGCGGGGGCGGCCACCGCGGCCTGTTGTTTCTTTTCCAGCCCCGGGAAGCTGCTGTTTAAGGTCAGACTACATTTTGCGTGGACGGGAATGTTCATCAAAAAGGTTTGTTTTGTCAGACCCTTCAGAAAAAAACAGGACATGTCCAATTTATTTTGCCCTTCAGTGTGAACTTGGGATGTCCTCAAATACTTAATTAGCTGTCGCAGGCTTCCTGGTATTGTCCAAAACACCCTAGCAAGCACATCTTCTAAGACTTAATGCAGAATTGGAAGTTAATTCCAGCCATAAAAAAGTCAATATTTAAATGGTTTTTCCAGTCAGTCCGAGTTTACACAAGGAAAAGGCTGTTTTCCCTGCTTCATTTGGAGTAAGAATGGGTGTAAGACATTCCATGAGCTTTAAGAAAACTGAGGGAACTTGCATTTGAAGGTAGAAATTAGACACTGTTTCCTGATGTCCACCCTGTAAGGCTTACACTGGTCAAAATCTCTCAATATTATTTCTTATATAAACTGCCCAAATCCAGTCAATCAAAATGCATATTATTCCTAAAAGAATAGCCTTTTTTTTTTCTGAAAGTGTTTAAAGTGGGTTAAAGTAATTGTATTTGCTGAAACCAAACAGTGCATTCAGGTGTGCTACTAAAGTTAGTGTATACTCCCCATTGCTGCAAATGTATTTGTTTTGCAGTGATTTTTTTTTCTATGATCATTCTAAATTAAAACAATAAAGTAATTGCTAGAGAATCAGGCTCTAGTCAGCAGAAATCACCAATGTTGCAAAATGGCATGTGAAACTGAAACTGTTTTTTCTTCTGTTTTTGAGTCCTGCCTTACTGTTCTTGCAAGGCAGTTAGAAACTGACAAATAACTTGGGTTCCTATACTCATGTGTAAGTGCCTTAAAAGTACAGACAATAGCAATTCAGTTACTTAGCTATCAAATATAATGTTTTTCATTATAAATGGATATTTTTCAGTAGGTGGTTTGTGCAGTGTGTTACAGCAGATTGGGTTTTCAATTCCACATCTAATTCTGCAGGTGCATCAGAAGCCGCAATACTAATCACTTATTAAGGTTCTCTACCCCTTTTTTAACTCACCTAAACACTTTTAACTAGAGATTCTTCAGTAACTCACCTTTTGCATGCGTTTTTTTTCCACTAAAAGCTGAATTCCAGATATGTACAAACTGTAGTTGATCAGCTTTATATTAAAGCGCTTGGTGGTAGTTAATAAACATTTGGGAGTTTCTCCACCTTAAGAAAAGTGTTTAAGAACACAGTTGCAATAAAGGAAGAGAGGTAATAGCACTGTATGAGATACTAGTCTGACAGTTTTATAGTTTAAAACAAAAGCCCAAGGCTGAACTCTAAATCAGGGTGGTTTTAGGTAAAAGTACTGTTGTGCTGGTTCAGCCATCATAATTTTATGCTGCCATCAGTTGACTGATCACACAGACCAACACTGAACTCAGCAACATCCCCTCTCAAGTCTTCTTTCAGATAGTCACGCCATAGGTTCCTGTGGGCCCAGCTCCTCTGCTGCCCACTGTGGTTCCAGCATCACCTGCTGGACACAATGGACAGAGACTGCTCCCTCAGTGGCCCTTCCCATGAAAGGATACCACCAAGAGAGCTCAGCAAGATGCAACCAGCCCCAACAGAAGCCACACCCAACAAGAAGCTCCTCCAACTGCTGGGCTCCTGGTTGATACAATCCTGACCTTGCCCACTACCCCAACCATGACCACCTGGGTGAGGGCAGAGCTACAAAGACACAGATGGGCCAGATTCTGCCTCTGGAATATGAAGCCAATAGAAAAAAACAAAAAAATTCTGCTAGGTTGTGAGTCATCCACAGGTCAACTCCAACTTGGGGCCCACAACTCAGGCCCCAGCACTTCAAGTACCTAAATGACAGCAGCTGAATGAAGAACAGTTGTTGGGCAAAATTATTGCTGATACAGTTTTTTGATGGCGTAGTAGTGCAGCCAAGACAGAAATATATAACTGTTTGTGTTTCACAGCGTTCCAAGTAGAATAATCTTAGCTGCTTTTGTAACAGTAAGTCCTTGAGTCAGGAAATCTCAGTTCTTGCCATTCACTTTCAACATTGCTGTTCCTAGGCTACAAGGGAACATATTTTGTAAGATGCAAGAGGCTGATGGATTGCTTACAAAATACAAGCTTTCATTAGATGTATTTCAGGGTTCTATATTAGAATATAACATTTCTTGGCAGGTAATTCCATCAGTAGTTGTTCCCACCTTATTTTGCCTTTGAAAAATCCAATGTCCACAAGAAATAATCTCTCCCACAGGTAATTAAATGTGCAAATTTCAAGAACAAACAAGCAAGTAAATCTCATTTGAATATAACTTTAACATTTGGCTATTTTTTACTTCCTGCCTGCTGTTATATCAACAAAATCATAGCATTCTACTGTACTATGATAATTGATACAGCAAATAATGGCAAGTCACCTGCAGTGAAAGGTAGAATCTATTTTTAAAACAGAAATTGAGTAAATCTACATATGCTCATAAATTTGCCTGCTGTTATTGTAGCTGTGTGCACAGCTGCTTCTGTTATTTTTCCCAGTGGTGTTCTCAGGCACCATTTCTTGATCTGTTTGTGCATTTGCAATATTTACATGCAGATAATAGCCTACAATGGAACAGTGTGCTCAGAACTGGACACATATTTTTGCTGACATAGTTGGTATATTATTGCAGTTGTTATCGCAATAGAGAAAAAAAAGTAAAGTCCATTTCAAAAATTTCAAGTTTCCCAGAATTATGAAAATAATACAATTCTCTTTTTTTAATTTAAATTTTCCAGAATTTATACAGGAGCACAGATTCCATGCCTTGTTGTACCAGTTCACGTTGCAGGACATTTGGCATAGAATTGATGTGGTTAATTTGCAAGAGTAGAGCTACCAACAACCAATTGCTCAAACTATTTTATGTGCATTTTCTCCATTGGATTAATGTGTTAGTCTTAGAACATTGGTGTGCAGTTTAAACTCAATACAGTTAAATTTGCAATTAACAAAGCTTTGAAAGAAGATTTTGGCCGGGAATACTATCATAGGCTAAAGATAGACTAATTTAAATGGCATGTCATTTTAGACATTCATTGATACTAGAATATCAATTTATCATTTAGAGTTAATACAGTTACATTTCTCTGAAGGCAATACAAGAGAACAGAAATAGGCAGAATACAAGTACACCCTGTTCTTCTAATCCAGCTGTCCAAAGAACAATGTCATCACTGAGATTCTTGCTAAGGCAAAGGTTTTTTCTTCTGTCTGGTTGAAGTTTGCAGTGAACTACAAAGACATTCCCTTTACGGTTACAAAATCTTGGATAAGAATTAATAAGCAGTGGATGACTGATCTGTTTCATGGTTGCCTAGAGAGTTAATACGAACAGTTAAGCACACTCAAAGTTGCTCGTCATGTAAGCCTAACAAAATGCTTCCTAAACCTTGTAAAAACATTGCCAATATCTAAATTACGTTTGTTAATGCAGTTAATCCAAATAGTTGCACTGCTCAGGGAATGTGTTCTATTTATGAATTCTTGGTCTGCCAGTGATTTTTGATGATCATGCGTAGTCAATATGGATGCATAGTTAAATTATTGTTTGTCAGTTACCTCAAATTAAATAACACCATGAGTGCTGGGATCCTTTTATTGGTGGGAAGTTCTTACTTTCCATTACAGAAAACATACTGTTGTAACTTTGTCTTTTAAAGCTGCAGTTATTGTAATGATACAGACCAAGGAGGTTCTTTGGAAATTGCAGTAAAGTATCAATACAAAATTTTGAACTAAGTTGTGAATAACAGTTTTATTAGGGAAGTTTCTTGCATTTATTTCATTGTTGTAGCCGCAATAAAATGCTACAAATTATGTACTATTCTCATTGAACATTGTGTATTTGTTGAAAATACTTCTAATTAATGGGTTAATGTATTGGAAGTGAAAGGGATAGTTGAAACTTAGTAGTACCATCCTGAAAACTGGTCACAGATAAACATATTCCCAGGGTTCCGATTTACATACTAAACAAGAAAGTAAATTTCTTATTTCAAAGCTTAATACATTGTACTTTATGTTTTTAAAGCAGGCCATGACTTAGAGAAGGACAGATAGAGGATGCAAAAAAACCTAACACAAATCACTTAATTACATGTCCAATTATATTTTTAAAAATTACTAGTATTTCAATAGTGTCACCGTATTGCCAGGATTTCCCTGAGTAGTGATCAATAGTATGACAGATTCACCTGTCAATGGCTGTTCAGCTGTAAGCAAGTCACCACTCTGTTTTAGGAAAAATAGCTTCTTATCTTTGTATCAATTCTTGATTTCCCTAGCGATGAAAAAAAAAAAAATTCTTTGAAAATCTTTGCTAGATTGACATGTTAGTTTTCAGCACAGTAATTTTGCCACTTTCAATCAGGAATTAGATGTGGATTGCTTTCAAACATCGAAAATCATACTTCTTTCTTAAGAGACCTTTGCACTGTGTTAATCTCTTGGCCTCTACTGGGAAAAAAAAAAAAAAAAAAAAAAAGACGACAGAAAGAAGAAAAAAAGAAAAAGCAGAACTAATCTATCTTAAATCTGAATTTTTCTTCTGTTCAGACCAAAGGGTTAAATCCACAAAAGGGAATTAGACTTAAAAGGAGAGAGACAAGCTATTCACACTCCCCAAAATTCAGTAATAATTGAGGTCCATCGACTGTACTATATTGGTATAATAGTGGAAGCTCTGAACTCCCTATCTAATCAGTGGCAAAAGGTAGACACCTCACCAGACAGTGATTTGGAGCAGAGGCCTCATTATGTCTTTCTCTCCATTAGCCACACAGGGAACAATGCCAGCTCCTGGTATTGGGTACCCTGCTGCGTAACTTCAAGCAGTCACATAATTTCCTTATACAGTGTGAAGGAAGAGTTAGGTCTAAGAATATGATTGACTTGTACACTGAGCCAGGAACTGTCTGGAAGCTCCATGGAGTAGCCTAGATGCCTCTCTGCGCTCTGGATTCTCAGCAGTGAGCCACCTACCACCTCTTTTGGTTAGATATCCAAGCAAAGCAATTTTTTCAAAAAGGAGAATGTGGCATCTTAAGCTGCTATAGCAATTTGTTGATACCTGGATAATCCCTGAGAAGTGGAGAGCAATTGATCCTAGAGTTTCTAACCCCTGAGGAGGTATGCAGGAGATGAGTAGGCAGTGTTCTGAACTGAGGTAAAGTCCATCTCGTATAAGAGTGCATTTACTTTGCATTATGTACTTTAACTAGAGCAATGACTGGAACCAAGACTGTTTAGATTAGCCTGGCATTATCAGATCTAATTTTCAGCATCTGACTGCTGAATATAGCCACCTTGGCCTTCATATTTTGTAATACAACTATCTCTGGAAGGATATTCTGATCTTAAGCTATGATCTTGCCATTAACTGTAACAGCAGCTTTTGGAAGCATGAATTTAATTTTGGCTCATTGGGAGTGAATCTGCATCTTAATATCATAGCTATTAAGTTCTGTTATTAAGTACTCAGTATCCATTTACACCCATTTCTTAGAATTTTTTTTTAGTTGAAATGACGTACTACCAAAGAGATTCTTCTTCCTTTCTCCATCAGAGTACCTAATAACCCAGTGATAAAGGCAGTTCCTTTGGTGGCAGAAGATCAGCAGTATTATTTCTTGTGTGATTATTTTAATCCAGCAGGAGAGAGAGTTGCAGAGACCAATGTTCTCCTCACGATGTTTCTGTTCAAGAGTCGACCTAGCAAACGTTACAAGAAACTACGTCTCCTGGGCAGGCTCTGAAAGCAAGATCCATAGAGAGAGTTAATTCCATCTACATATGAGGTGTAAACAAACTGGTATCTTCAAGTTGTGATGCTTGTGTGGCTGTAAAATTTGCTACAGAAGAAATTTAGCTTCCTGGTAACGTAGGTATGTTCTAGGCTAGGTAGTACTGACATTGAATGTCGTGAGGCCTAGGTTTCAACTACTGAAGTCTCAGTATCAGACCTCTGAGATCAAACTATTACAGACTAAGTATTAGATTTTTGTGTGTTAGAAAGCAAAACTGGTGGAAAAGAAAGATCTGAAAATGTGTGGATTCCTTCAGAAATATTCAGTGTAGTACACAAATTATGACATTTCAAAGTTCTATAGCCATATTAAGCAATACCAAATTTCTTTCCTGAGTGTTTCTTTCCAAAATATTATGCCCAAAGGAGAAAACATCTTTTTCAGTTCTTAAATTACAGAGTAATATTGGAAAAATTGACTAAGACCTCAGAAATAAAATGTTTGGAAAATAACTGGAAAAAACAATATTGTTTTATAAATTTGTACTGAGAATTATAGCCTCCTTAAAGGCTCTTATGCCCTTCCCAGTTAAATCTTCTGCTTGCTTTTAGATACTTGGATCCATCAGCATAGGTGCCTCTATCCATTCACAATAGCGTAATGTGATTTGCAGTCATAGTTTAACTTCATTTGGAGAAACAAGTTTGACAGCAATGTGCAACTGCCTCAGGGTGGGAAAAGCAGATCTTACTGAAGCTGGGTATTCATGGGATAAGTACAGACAACCTACCTAGCAACTTATGAACAGCACTCCTAACTTCACTGCGTCTTGAGACATAGTTCAGTGCCAGTAGTTTTTCTTGTTCTGTTGATCCATATTGGCTCCTCCCAAATTAAGTAAAAGTTACTATATTTTTCTGGAGGAGGAAACAATATATTTAAAACTTGCAGTAGTTTATTCAAAGGGTAAAGCCTTGAAGATATTTAAGAAAAAGCGTCCAGCAGTGCCTCTAGGCTATCTATGCGCTAAAACAGATGAAAGGAAAAAGGAAAAAATTGGTACCTGGAGAGAGGCAGAAACATTCTTTGTAGCTTCCTTGCCAATATTGCATTTATACATACAGTGTTCAGAGGTATATTCTCTTACATGGATGTTTTACATTTAAGATTAATGCCTCAAGGAAAAATAAGAGGATTTAGAAGAAGATGATCTTGGGGTGATGAACTTGCCATCTTCCCTTCAGATTTAGGTATTGTACTTTAATGCTGTCCTGAAAAACAGTAGGATAATATTTGTTGAAGCATAGATAGTATTATAAGGTCCATGAAGCTCTAATAACAGACCAAAATAAGTGAGATTTGCTGGGCAAAATAAAAGAGGGCCATAGCAAAAACTGTCCTAGCAGATGCAACCAGTTCTTACTTCTCCATTCCACAAATAGTACAATTCCTAGTACATTCCTGCAAGCCTGTATCAGCTGCCTATGTGCAGGCAGCACTCCTTTTTAATTAGCCTGAAGATTCAAGGCTTCGAAGGAATAGCAGGGGTCTCTAATTATCTTCACAAACTAGTGATCTGCCCAGAAAATGAGAAATGAATAAGCATTAAGCAGTCAGGCGCCAGTATTCAATCACAGAGAAAAGCAGGAAGAATGGAAGATAAAGAAATGCATTCCACTGACTTGTCTGGGCCTTGGAAATTACTAAAAAAACCCCTTCTTTAGTAAAACACACCAATTCTAGACATAGATGTTTTTGTTTCTTATCAGTAACGTTGGACTAGATATTTTAGGATAAATTTTTTCTCATGTCTGTGCCATATTTCTGGTATTTTTATTTTATATGTATTTGTTTAGGCACCAGTAACATTTCTTGAATGTTACTCTTAGAAGAATAATGTTTCCCAAGCATTGTTTATAATTTTTCAGTCCAAGTTCCAACGAAATAAAGACTATTCTTTCCTTCCCTTGAAAAAAATTATGACATTGGGATTTAAATCATTGCTATTCACAAACTGGCCTTGACAAAAAAAAAGGCTGAGGATTATCTGTTTAGCAACTTTTGAATCAAAGCTGCATTATTGATATGAAGCTAAAAGGGCTTTGCAGTTCTTTATATAATTAAAAGCAACTGTTATTATGGAAATTTTTCAGAACAGCTGTTGTATTGGAGGAAAGGTTACTCTCTTCTCTATCAGTAATCCCTTTATATCTCTGACATGATTCATAGCTCCTCAAACAATGCGGGTAAATTGAACAAAACTGGATGCCTTCCATACATATATTTATTATTTGCACTCCTATCAGCAAGTCATGTAAGAATGCAATAACAGAACTCAAACTGGCTAGTGAAAGTAATGTGAATGTTTTCATGAACTTTATTTCTATTTTCTAAAACTCCTTTTGTCCAAAAGTGTTGTCCAGCTTCCTGATGAAGCCATACAAACAGTGGCCCAAAGAGCTTACAGTCACTGCTTTGTTCTTGAACCTCAGTCAAGGGTAACAGATTGGAAGGAAAGGGTAGACCTTGCTGAGTTTGGTAAAGGCTAGAGACAGTTTTGAAGTAGGATAAAAAGCTTTAGCTCTTTATGACTTTCTGCCTTTCCTTGTGGAGAGTGTAAAAAAGGTTTTTTTTCCTCCTGGCTGGAAGGAAGCAGTGTGTCATTACTGCAGCTGAGGTTTTCATTTCATCCCTGACTTTCAAGACAAGGAGAGCTTTGGAGAGGGAAGAAGAACCAGGCAAGATTTTTTTTCCTCAAGGAATAAATACCAAGGAACAGAAGGAAGCAAAAAAGAAAAAAATTTCTAGTCCTCAAAGATCAGAATTTGTTAATGACTTGCTGGGTTTCAGAGTGTACAGATGCAGTGTTTTTTGTAGACCTGCTGGAACTCGAAAACAAAGAAACCTGGGCTTATACAGAAACAAGAAGATGGTTCTTTTTTGAAGTCCAGCTACTGCAGTGGGATAACCCCATGCAACAAATGCTGGTCTAGGGATCAGCTGGCAAAGAAGCAGTGCTGCAGGACAGATCTGAAGGTGTCCTATTGGTCAAATGGAAAATGAGCCAGCAGTGAACGCTTTGTGGTAATGAAGGCTAACTGTGCATTCAGTACCACTTTGTACAGTATATAGCCATCAGGTCAAAGGAAGCGATTATCTTTGTTGGTTAGCACAAGTGAAGCCACATGCAGACTCCTGTGTGTAGTTTGAATTCCTCAGCACAGGAAGACATTGACAAACTAGAGAGAGTCTAGTTGAGCTCCACCAGTATGTTTAGGGGCTGGAGCACATGATGGACAGCGAGAAGCTGAGAGAGCAGTGTTTGCTTAGCAAAAGAGAAAGGCAAGGGTTCCTACACTTCTCTGATTGCTGTCTTCAACTGTTTAAGAAAAGAGGAAGCTGTTAAGGGTACAGAAACTTTTCTCATGAGCACACAACAAAAGGACAAGAGGCAATGCAACGCACTCAGGAAATTTTTACTATATAAGAAAAACAAAAATTCATGAAGAGGGGTTGAGCAGCACAGGTGCGGATTCTCCAGGGTGCATATAAAGTCTCCACCCTTGGAGAATATTCCTGGTGAAAACTCTGGGAAGTCTGGTCTCCCTTTGAATATTGCTTTGCTTTGAGTGGGATGTTGTACTAGGTGAACAGCAGAGGTCTTTTCCAATCTGCATGTGTCTGTGAGTCTAAGATCAACATTGTTTGTCAGCCAGTTTTCTCTTGTTATATTTTTTTATTCTCTGTGAAATTCTTCATGTTACTTAACAAATTTCAAACTGTATTTGGCACATGCTGCAGCCCTTACTTGTTTTTTCCCTTCTGATAAAGAAAGAGCAGATCTAAGAGGTGTTGGCAGAGGACTGTCAATAAAGGGTTGCTTGTTAAACTGCTATAGCTGTATGAGGTGGGCTTCTGTGCAGTAAAGTTTCTCATGATTTGTGAAGTGAGGAGAATGTTGATTTGACAGCAAGGTTATTTGGCAGAGTATAACGTGATAGAAGCTGATGAGGAAGATGTTTGCTAGGAGTATTGGAAAGTTCAAAGCGGACAAAACCTTGCTTTTCGATGCACTATATCAATGTAAGGGTTGGCAACACTGCAGTACAAGGAATGATTTATTCTTTTTGCCTTCAGATATTTTGAATTCTCTTTACTGTATTTCAAACTTTGCCTTCAGTTCCCTCATGCAGACTTCATAAATGGTGAGAATTTTGTATTAATAGAGTATGGCCCATCACAGGCTATGGAGGGCTGTTGAAAAAGTAGTTGTGAACTTTGCTTGTTCTACTACCCATCTTAAGTCAGATCAAAGGAAAAGAGAAGCTGTGTAAAACAGTGAAAAAAAAGTGTCAGCACTCTAAAAGGTTTTGGACACTGGAATAACTAGGGAAAGATTAACATTGGTTACTATAAGTAGAATTTGGTGAAGAAAAAAACAACCTGGAAGAACTGCATGACATAAAGCAAAGATGGCCTCTAACTAGACTTCAGAAGCACACTGGGTGAGAATTTATAGGTTTTATCTCTGCAAACAATATGAATAATATCTGAATAATGAAAGCACACGGTAAGAAGCTGTCCAAAGATAAAACCAACTACACTAGTACTGGGTTTGAGCAGACCGCTGTCTCGAAAAGTAGGGCCCCTGGACTCTTTTTGTAATAGTGGCAAGCTTTCAGTAGGGCTCACAAGATATTATATGAAATATTTACACAAATAGAATAAAAACTGTTGCAACTCACAGTGACCACGGAATGTCTTATTTTATATTTGTTTTTTCAAAGAGGGAAGTACATTGTTTTGTCCATCTGTATGGTGATGTACCAGAAAGGAAGCCTATACTGACAAGCTATGATACGTGAAGGGCAGCAAACCACTAAAAAAGAGTCAGTGGTACCATGTAGGTGGGAACAACATTACCTAGATCATAATTCTGGGGGAAAAATTATCTTAAGAATCCTCCATCTGTAGAAGTCTTTTTCGCAAGTAACTTAAACATGGTTCAGCTCTTGCTAGATAGGTTTTGCCCTCAAAGATGAAGAGGAAGCTGACTTCTTTTAAGTCACTTGCAGCCTAATATGTTCTGATTTGGGGTCACTTTAAGAAAAATAGGTTGCTTTGTTCTAGAGATTGAAGTTTTTTAAGTTGTTGAGTCTTACTCTTTTTGAAACTGAGAGTTTATGTATTTTATATTTTTATATTTTACATGTATATATTTTAATGAATTCTCCTTTAATTCCTTACTGAATTAATGTTGTATCAGCAGTTTCATGTTTTTGATAGGGTTCCATATCAATCTGTCCATGCTACAATTGCCGCTGTAGTTTCCCTTTTAATTTTTTTTTTTAAAAGAAAAATGAAACTTGTTGTTATATACCATCTTTATATAAGGTCTTGTAAAATACACAAAATAACAGCTATGATTAGCAGCTCTAAAAATCTGACACATACAAACAACACAGAATACAAATCTGGTTGATTTTTTGGAAGCTGTGAATGTATTCCATGTGTATTGTTCTGTATAGACAGAGCACAAATCGAGTATGTTCCCTACCCATGCAGTGAGACAGAGCTCTTTAGGCCACCGTAACTCAGGCTACATGCATTTCCCTTGGAAAAGTCCGTTGTTTCTGTAAATCGTGGATAAGTCCGCACAGCATGGGTTAAATTGGAAATAAGCAGCGTATCTGTGGGACACAATATTGCAGTTTTTGTGGTGCTTGGAAGTCTACTTCATTCTACTCGCAAAGTACAGCCAGCAGGCTCCTGATACAGCAGCGCCCTCAGGAGGAAGCTGGCAAAATAGCAGAATCTAAGTCAAAATCTAGAAAAGTATTACTGCATCTGTCAAACTGGGGGATGCAGGAGAAAATGAGGTAGTGACAGGCAGGGCAGAAAGAGAAATAGCAGAATATGAAGTGAGTTAATGATGCCAGCAATTTTTAGCAGTTGAGAAGGTAAGGTCTGCAAAGGCGAGGTGGCACTCTGCAATTTATGTGCAAGAAGTAGGCAAGGTGATATATTTTGAAGTGTGTTTTTAAGCTGCTAGGCTAGGTTCCGATGTTCAGTTTCACTGTTGTTCAGGGTATAATTATGAAAACTGTGTTGATGGAACTACCCTGTTATTCCGAGATTTGCTCTCTCTTGTGTTCCAGTCCAAATGAAATGACTTTCTATTAGGAAATACTTATTGTGAAACAAAGGTTTTGGTTTTCTTATGCCAGTAATATGCTAAAAAGGTCTGCTAATTTCAGTTTTGAATCATTGCTCCTGACTTACCCTATTAAAAGTAAAAAAGTTTAACTGAATTAAGACTGCTTGTTATAAAGGTATTTTTTTAAAAAGAAGCCGCTTGTCCTTGCCCAGGATACCTCTTATTTTCATCCCACTATCCCATTTTGCTGGATAGCAAAAATAAACCATGCCATTCTAGGTACCTACGTTATTATTCACACTAACAGGATAAGTACTAAATGAAATTAATAGCAGTAGAAAACTTAAATTGAACTGTGCTATTTTATTTATGAAAATCAGTGAAAATTGAAGAGCTATAAACTTTGACAAAAAGCTACAATGCAACTCTAAAGATCTTCTAATAATGTGAAAAATTGAGGGGTTTCTCACATTTCCTTGGCAAGGAATTTCTTTTCACTGGCTGTTTGCTATGGTTTGTTTCAAGGTATTTTTTTGCTAACAATGAGCATACTTCCTTATTGTTATATGTGCAATGTGTATTTTGTGACCTGAGAAATTATTGTTGGGATGAAGTGTTTGTTACAGATATATTATTAGCATGACCTAGATTTTAAGTCTTCTTAAAAAAATTAAAGAAAATGAAACAAGTAGATCTGGATATTGTGTTAAAATGATGTTCAGTTGACCATCTGCATTTCCAGGCTTATCTAGTATCTCAAACTATTATTTTCTTGCTAATCACAATCTTAGGTATAAGATGCTCAAGCTCTTACTTTAGGTGGTGGCCTATTACTGTAGAATGATTTTCATATGTTGTCTTGAAAGGTGCCTAAATAATGTTTAATGATGAAACTTGAAGCTAAGGGAAGAAGCTATCCAGAGGGAATACTATTCAGTGCATTGTGTATTAGGGGGCATTTAAAAATAATAAATAACAGCTGTCAAAACAAGCTTGTTGAAGTAAGTTTCAGTACATAATAATAAATAGACTTGAGGCACAGCAGTTGAAATTTTCAATAAGTAAACAAGTGGTCAGGTCAGCTTGTAGTACAATGGTCACTGGTCACTGTGAGGATAGTAGCTTTTAAAATCGGAAAGAGAATGGCATGTGCATTCATCAGTGTATGACTGATGTGCTGACAGAACCCTAATTATGTCATGAACACATGAATGCTGTAATACAACTTCACCATAAGGGAGTCAAGGCCACAAATATATTTTACCAGCTGCTATGTGGAAGGAAAACCTATTGCAAGAATTTGGTTTTTATGGGACTACTGAAGAAGTGTTGATCATTGAATCAAGTTATGAATTCTCAAGATCATGGTAACTAGAGAGGACTAGTATCTATTTGATGTAGGAAACATCTGTTAAAGAATTTCTCCTGCGTCTCATCAGTGGTTGGCAAGTCTCATTGCTTTAGCAATGGTTTCATTATTTCTGTGTCTGTAAAATGGCAGAATATGTTTTGTACTACTGGTCTCTTCTGTATTCTCAGTAGAAACTAATAAAATAATTTAGTGCTTTTCCCCTTCATTGTCCTGTGTTGGAAATTTCAATTTCTGTGCTAATCTAAATTGCTGAGTATGAAAATAACCTATATCTAATCTATAAGCAAAACGTCTAGCTCTGTTTTAAAATTATGACCTAGTTACTTTTGAAATAAAGAAGTCTCTATGTGCTTTCCTGTGTTAGTCTAAAAGTCGATGTACCATTACATGTACTCTCTTTTCTTTTTTCTGTACACAGAAAAGACAGGTTGCTTAATGAGCATCTATTAAGAACCTGATAATCACAACTACATTAATCTTAGAAAAGCAAGCTACAGAGGCAAAATAGGCTAGCCTGACATAGGAATTAGTAAGCCAAGCCAAATAAATAGTCTATTTATCTGTTATTTTAAAGGAACTGACAATGCCAGCAACAAATGCTCCAGCAGAGTTGAAACAGATTGTACAGTAGGGGCATCTATTTAAAAAAAAAAAGAAAAAGATTTTTCAGTTAGGCTGAGGCTGAAGTTACCTTTTCACATTGTTTGATATCTCTTTAAAATTATCAGTGCTAGAAAACTCAGGTTTAGAAATGTTAATACATGGATAAGCAGCATCCTGGCTTGTATCAGAAATAGTGTGGCCAGCAGGATGAGGGAAGTGATCGTTCCCCTGTACTTAGTACTGGTGAGGCTGCACCTTAAATACTGTGTTCACTTTTGAGCCCCTCACTACATTAAAGACATTGAGATGCTGGAGCATGTCCAAAGAAGGGCAATGAAGCTGGTTAAGGGTCTAGAGCACAAGTCTTATGAGGAGCAGCTGAGGGAAGTGGCGCTGTTTAGCCTAGAGGAAAGGAGGCTCAGGGGAGACCTTATCACTCTCTACAACCATCTGAAAGGAGGTTGTGGTGAGGTGGGTTTCAGTCTGTTCTCCCCAGTAACAAGTGATAGGGCAGAGGAAATGGCCTCGAGCTGTGCCAGGGGAGTTTTAGATTGGATATTAGGAAAAAATTCTTCACAGAAAGGGCTTTAAGGCACTAGAACAAGCTGCCCAGGGAAGTGCTTGAGTCACTATTCCTAGAGGTGTTTAAAAGACCTATAGAGGCGGTGCTTACACTCATGGTTTAGTGCTTGGTTAATGCTTGGACCTGATGATCTTAAAGGTCTCTTCCAACCAAAATGAATGTGTGATTCTATAATGTATTACCTTTCGTGATTTATTTGAGGTCAAGTGACCTTTAGGTCATCTTAAAATAATCTACAGTTTTCTGCACAAACCTCATGGACAGAGGAGATGCTGTACAGTAAAGCCTGTAAAACATGCCCTCTTGACTGGTGGTGCTTGGGCTGTGCCAGTCTGCTAAATGAGGGCTGGGCACACATACATATGCACTTAATGTTCTTTATAAAGAACTATGCATTTTTATCAAACAAAAATAAAAGATTTATGTGCAGATGCTTATGGACGAAGTATTTAGCCACTATTCTTCTGTTCCATCCAATTTAAGCAATGTTTGAAGAAAATACATTTTGAGTGTTTTGAACAGTTGTGCATTACATGCATCACAACATTAATTTTGCCTGTGAAATATACCGATTTCTTGTGTCTGTTCTCTATTTACAAATCTTCACCAGACTAATACACACAGCAAAACTGAACAGCCAAAACACCAGCCCAGATGTACACACTTGCCTTAGAAAAGGAATAGGGTTGAAGGGAGAAGGAGGTCTTGACTAAGAGATGGTGTGTAAAAGGTAAAGTCCTCAGAATTTGAGCTGTGGTGCATGATCTGTCTTGTCTAACAGCTGTGGTAACACTGAAGTTTGAATAAAGAGATATACAGAATTATTTTGCTTTCATTTCCTTGCTTTTATTGGCTTGTCATAATATCTGATATATCTAGCAATACTCTAATTGCTTTACATCTATGAAAATGTATTTTAATATTCTGTCTAGTGTAACAGTATTTTCACTAAATGTATGCTTTTTCTGTCTACCGCTATGACATCTTGTGGTGGAGAGTTCAACACATTAATTATGTGCTTTATAATAATATTCTCTTTTAACTTCAAGCCTGTTGTCTTTCAGTTTTCTGGAATGGCTCCTTGCTCTTACATTATGAAAGAGGATAAATAGATGTTCACATTTACCTCTTCAGGTTCAACTTAGAGTCATCGCTTCTCAGAAATTATAAATAGTAGCAAAGAATTTAATCTAGAATGGAAAGATTTCAGAGAAATTAGTTAGAAATATATGCATGTGTATGCATTCTTGTCTTCCCTACAGCTTATCATACTTTAGGAGCACAACTAGACCTCCAGTTGACCTGGCTATATATAACTCCCTGATAGTTCCTCTCTACTGGCTACTCGCTCTCTACTGTCACAATCCTCCATTCCTCAGTAATTAGTTTTTATGCATTGAATTTTAGCAAACAAATACGTACTTTGACTACGTATGGGGTATCATAATCTTTATTTGTATGCTGTGTTGTCTCTAATAGTCTGTTTCTTTAGATTTGCTTTAATCTGACTTTTGCTTCCCTCAGAAACAACCCCATATTGAACATACTCAGCATCTTCATCCAAGGAAGTTCAGTACAGGTGCACAGTGCCTGTCTTACTTTGTTAATAACTGTACTAAAATCAATATTCTTAAAGTAGTGAATAGTATCTTTGTGTCTAACATGCAAGTTTTTGTTACTCCTGCAGCTAAATTGCAACTGCAAGGTCACTGATGCATGGAACGGACCTGGCAAATACAAGTAGCTGTCTGCGTATAGTTGTGCATGAATTCTTATAGGTAGGAAAATTACTTATCTAAGTACTCATGCTTTTTCTGTGGTACCAGAAAATGGAAGTGGAAAAGGGTTAGTTCAACATGGGAACCCTAGCTGTACCATTAAAGACACATCAACTGCTGTGAAATATCTGAAGAAGTTGTTCCAAATCTGACTTAAAATAACTCTGGTGGAGGAGTGATGAGGCTGTAGAAATTATCAATATCATAAAAATGACAAAAACTTGAAAAGAAAAAAAAAAGAAAAAAGAGGCAGACAGACAGTGGCAGGTGTCATCTTTGGATCCAGAGTATTTTACAGTCATCTGACTTGTGAATTTCTTCCATTTATTACTATCAAAGAGAGGATGAAACAGCTTAGCTTCAAGATAATACCTAAGCCCTTTACATCTAACTCCAAGCACCTGGCTCTCCTCAGAAAGAAAAGCTACTAATCTGTCAGTCTCTAGCTTGAAACTGGCAGTTCCCAGGCTCTGTTTGCCAGGTACAATTACATCAGTTGGCACAAGAAATTAGGATCGCTGTTAAACCATCACAGAGTTCTATGGAAGATCCAAGTTCCCTAGTTTTAAGAGTTAGTATTTTGGATTTCTTTAAGTGCTGAGCTTGATATTGCAGAAAGACTGATAGCAAAGGGTATATTAATGAGGTGATCATAATGGCTGCAATCTTCAGGAATCCATCAAAGTCTGTAGCAGAAGATTTTCCTTAAGACAGTTATGATTTCTTCAGCCTGAATTCAAATGATGCCATACATTCTTCAGTGGATTACCAGGTGGTGTAGAGATGCACTGAGATAGGCAATGCTAGAAAAACAGGAAAGCTATTCTAACTAGACAAGCTAGAAAAACAAGGAGTGAGGGTTTTACTGAATGGTATTTTACTATGCATTACAGCAGAGCAGAAGTACATGGATGGGCAGTTACAGAATCACAGAATCATTATGGTTGGAAAGGACCTCCAGGGTCATCAAGTCCAACCTTTGTCCTAGCATCTCTCTAATCACTACACCATATCCTCAAGTGCCGCATCTATTCGTTCTTTAAACACCTCCAGGGATGGTGACTCCACCACCTCCCTGGGCAGTCTATTCCAGTGCCTAACTACCCTCTCAGTGAAGAATTTCTTCCTAATATCTAATCTAAACCTCCCTGATGCAACTTGAGGCCATTTCCTCTCGTCCTATCATTACTAATCTGAGAGAAGAGACCAACACCAGCCTCGCTACAATCTCCTTTTAGGTAGTTGTAGAGGGCAATAAGGTCTCCTCTCAGTCTCCTCCAGACTAAACAAACCCAGTTCCCTCAGCCGCTCCTCATAGGGCATGCTTTCCAGCCCTTTCACCAGCTTCGTTGCC